>JAODXP020000015.1:30247474-30279974 GCA_027497455.2 Sardinella longiceps | reverse complement strand
CCAGCCGAGCCTCCAGGTCTTAAGGAAGTCAGAAAGCCTCTTTCTTTCTCTCACAACTACACTAGCCTCCTTTATACCCCTCTGCCCCTCTCGGCTTGTTTACTGTGCCTCTCTTGTCCTGCTTCTCAAAAGAACAATCTCCCACACACACACACACACACACACACACACACACACACACACACACACACACACACACACTCTCTCTCTCTCTCTCTCTCTCTCTCTCTCTCTCTCTCTCTCTCTCTCTCTCTCTCTCTCTCTCTCTCTCTCTCAGGGTGTACTGTAGTGAGCATTATGGGCTGGTAAAGCAGGCTGTCATTGAGGCGGGCGGGGGGACTAAACAAAGGTGCAGTTCATCTCCAGGCCTTAGGTGGGAACTGAGGGGGGGTATTTAAGGGCCGGGAGAGGCTGAGAACCCGGACGACATCTGCATCTCACACACTCATTCACTCATATGCCCTCACACACTTTATCACACACTCACTCACACACACACACACACACACACACACACACACACACACACACACACACACACACACACACACACACAAATTCAAAGAGGCTTTATTGTGACAATGGGGTAGTGTTGCCAAAGTATTCAATATTGCTAACATTACAAACATGAATCATGAATAGAAAAAAAGGAAATGTATGACCTCAAACTAGAGTTGAAATGTCGAAGTTAAGTTCAGATAGAAAGAGCCACTATTACTATAGGTAAATAACATTTAGTTCATTTAATTTCTCTCTCTCAAAGGAGCTTTATTGGCATGACTCAATTAAGCAGTGTTGCCAAATCTGACATAGAGTATTTCAATACAAACAGATACAATATCGGTTCTTGAAAAAAAGAGAATTAGTACATATAAATAATAACACAAACACTCACACACACACATACACACACACACACACACACACACACACACACACACACACACACACACACACACACACACGCTAGGGAGGAGTTAAGGTGTGGAGCTCTGAGGTCACTGCTCTGGTTGAGAAGTAAGCATACACTGAGCTGTTACTTCAGCTCGTGGGGCTTACCTGGCTCAGCTCACACCTCACACTGGAACACTAACTGTGTGTGTGTGTGTGTGTGTGTGTGTGTGTGTGTGTGTGTGTGTGTGCTTGTGCATTTGTTTTTCCTGTCTGTTTCTTTGTCTCTGTAACATTTTCCATGTGTTGATTGAGGCCATTATCTGCTGGGGTAACACAGCAGCATTCAAGGAGTCACAGAGTCACATTACGTCACTTGATCCCAAAGCTCCCCCTCGGCCCACCTAAAGATACCATATCTCTCACTCACACACACACACACACACACACACACACACACACACACACACACACACACACACACACACACACACACACACACGTTTTCCTTTCTTTCTTTCTTTCTTTCTTTCTGTCTTTATTTATTTATTCTGTCTCTTTATTTCTTGTGTCTTTGTCTCTCAGGCATATGCGCGTGCATGCACACACACACACACACACACACACACACACACACACACACACACACACACACACACACACACACACTGTACGCAGTCAAACACACACACACACACACACACACACACACACACACACACACACCACACACACACTCCATTGGACCAACCATGACTAAGGCCCGCTGTCTGTCCAAGAAAAAAAAAAGAAAAAAAGAAATCATCTCTGCTTTAGGCCAGCAGGTCGAACCCATTAGGGTTGTGCTGTGCAAGCCAGAACTCTGAAGTCTCTGACTACTTCTAGAAAGCATCAGGAGAACCTGCAGTAGCGGCCAGGCCTTGTTTTTATGACTTAAGAAAGTCAGTTTAATTGCTGTTGGTTTTTCACATCAATGGAAACCTTTATAACAGTTGAGTGATGTAATGACTTTATTTTGAGGTTACATCATTTACTGCTGGGGTACTTTTTTAAAAGGCAGAATTTGTGTGTGTGTGTGTGTGTGTGTGTGTGTGTGTGTGTGTGTGTGTGTGTGTGTGTGTGTGTGTGTGTGTGTGTGTGTGTTTGTGTGTGTGTGTCTGTGTGTGGGGGTTGTGTGTGTGTGTCAATAGCCCCTCTTCATAAATGTTACATTCTTCTCTGTTGCTCTGACGAATCTAAATCTATATCTTTGCTTTTGATGTTTGTATATATTAAGCATATGGACTTGTGTATATATGGATATGTATATCCTGGATATCAGCTGGCTAGCTTAGACAAACTAACGCACATTTAGTCAGATTACTGTAAGAAGACATGCAGCCATATGCAAGTGCGTTGGTTAGCTCATTTGCTAGTTAGCTGGCAGTAAACTGGCAGGAATACGCATAGGTTGGAGGGAAGGAAGTCACCTTCGCATGTGATTGTGTGTGTGTGTGTGCGTGTGCGTGTGCGTGTGTGTGTGTGTGTGTGTGTGTGTGTGTGTGTGTGTGTGTGTGTGTGTGATGTGGGTGTGTGTACTGTATATGTGTATGCTATGTGCGTGCATACCTACTCAGGTGGGTGTGTGTGTGTGTGTGATGTAGGCTGTCCTGGCACAGGGCGAGTGGGGACTTACATAAGATCTGTTTATCTAGGCCTCATTGTCTGAGAGCCCACAGGCATTTAAAGGATTTCTGCCATTGTCTCTGAATGGGACCTGAAACTGTAAATGGATTTTCTCTCATCTCCTCTTGTCTTTGAATTCTCTCTCTCTCTCTCTCTCTCTCTCTCTCTCTCTCTCTCTCTCTCTCTCTCTCTCTCTCTCTCTCTCCACCCCTGTCTCTTTCTGTTCCTGGCTCGGTCGACACTGTTACATCACACTTGCCTCCTCCTTCTGCCCTCAAAAATTTCCCAGCACACCCAGCAGAACTCTACTCTTTGCTGGTGTGTTCACACACACACACACACACACACACACACACACACACACACACACACACACACACACACACACACACACACACACACACACACGCACGGTGTATTACCTAACTCTGCACAGAACCCTTACTGCGGTGGTGCTCACATTGAAGGGCCTTGAGCAGCAGTTTGGGTTGGCTTTGAATGGTGTTTATGGTAGGCCTTTTGTTGGTACACTGAGCTTGGAGCTAGACTGTGTCCAGTCCAGTGTGTGTGTGTGTGTGTGTGTGTGTGTGTGTGTGTGTGTGTGTGTGTGCGTGTGTGTGCAGTACATGCTATGTTTGTGTACAGAAGACATGCCACATTAGGGCACCACCATGCTGGATGTTTCCAACTTAGTAGCAGTATTAGGCACTGAAAGCTCAGCCATCAGGTTGCTGACACACAGGAAAAGGCCTGAATAAATGACCACTGGGTTTGCATAGAGTCCCCAGGGCACGTACTCTATGCAAACCTATGACACCAATGAGGGGAAAATAGCATTGATGCATACTGATGCAAACCTGAGAACTTTGCAAGTAAATCAGACAATGAACAGGGTCAGTCTGAGAAATATGCTTTTGAAAGTGTAGAAAGAAATCAATACCATTAGACCAGTTACCATTAGAAAGACAGCTTCACGTAAAGATCCGCTAGCCACTCTAACAAGACAAGGGCATTTCTTTGCATTACTGTAAGTACACTTCCAGGTTGATGAAAAGTGACGTTTGTCATCCCAGCTGACCTGGGCCACACTGAATCAGACCATGATTAGTGGCAGCCAGCGTGGTACGCTAGAGCAGATAGCCACTGACGCAGGGGACAAACACAGAGAGTGCAGGCACCGAAACAACCTAAGAACATAATATTCCTCCTTATCTCTAACCACGGGAACAGCAGGAACAGAATGAAGTAGAAACACTTAAGTCAGAAAGCAAGTTGAGTCAGGCCAACAGGAGCTCAGACACAAAGACATAACTGACTTTCTTTTGAAAATAATAAGACATGCATTCTAGTAGTCCTCTCCAGTACTTTCAATGGAAAACTGATGTTTTTGTCTGTCAAATTTGAAACTCAAATTTCTTGACATGTCAGACGGGCCTTTGTTATTACCTCCGCCAAGGAGGTTATGTTTTTGGTCGCATTGGTTTGTCTGTCTGTTTGTTTGTCTGTCTGTCAGCAGGATAACTCAAAAAGTACTCCACGGATTTGGATGAAATTTTCGGACAATGTGTATATTGGGACGAGCAAGAACTGATTTGATTTTAGTGGCGATCGGTGATCCAGAACACAATCTGGAATTTATATTGTGTCTGTGACCACATTGCCTTGGCGGAGGTCTGTGCTCACTGAGCACTTTTCTAGTTATTTCTCAGTTGACACAATTCAGACTGGACTTGTAGCCTCCATGCCTCAGATCAGTGGAGGATTCCTTTGGTTCTCTGATCTCTGCCTGTGTTTGCCCTTGGGCTACTTTAGTGAGGACGGCTTTCCTTTAACTTCTGTTTGAAGAGACCTTTAGCAGTGACCTGACTTTAAACCTATGACCTGGTTGTAAGTAGACTTTGTTAGTCATGCCCTTGAGCTAATGTGACCTGTATCTGCCTTTTAAAGTTGCCTTTTAAACGTATAGCTTTGAGATTTGTGTGCACTACAGGCATGTTACGTAATAAGTGAGCTTGTAATGGTTTATGAGGAGTTTCTGTGTGGCAGCTTTGAGGAAAGGTTGAATAACATATAATTCTCCTAAAATAAAACAAAATAAAGCATAATTCTCTTGAAGCTAGATGTGTTGTTAATAGCCTCTGCTTGCCTAGGTTTTTGAATGGTTGCTGGACGTTATTGGATGTTGTCTCTGCAGGTGCCTCATCCATGGAGTAAAGTTTCAAATAGAAATGTCTAATTCTATGGTTTCTTCTTTCCTTGTCTTGTCTTACAGGGCATGAAGCCTGACAGCTTCTTCAAAGTCAAGGTGCCTGAGCTGAAGGAGATTATCGAGGGCTGCATCCGCATGAACAAAGATGAAAGGTAACCTGGTAACACTAAACACCTCCAGCATAAGTACACACTGAGCCATGCATGGTGTTGGATGGAAGTGCATGAAAGGATGTGTTGATGCAGTCACATTCCCCACACACACATAAATACGCACACACACACACACACACACACACACACACACACACACACATGCACACACACACACACACACATACACAGACACACACACACACACACACATGCATGCACACACACACACACACACACACACACGCACGCACACACACACACACACGACACATATGCACAGATACAGTAAACCCTAATTCTAAAAGTCAAGCACCAGTCTGTTGAGTTTTTCCACTACACACACGTGTGTGAGTGCTATGTTATTGTTCTGGTTGTTTTCCACTGGCCAGCAAATGATAGTATGACTTGAGCTACACTAGGGACCATAACCAGCTGTGAGCCATATTAAGAGAACCAGCGCCCGCCGGCCGGTCGGTACCACCTCGCTTCTCTCCCAGCACACTCCATTTAGCGACACCCGTGCCTAAAAATAACCCCCAAGAATGGTGATGGGCAAACAATCCCTCAGTGTTGCCCCGTTACCAGGCCGCAGGGCAGGCGTATCAACTACACCTCCTCTCAGTTACTCTTCCTGGTTCACCCTCCTCCCTGGCAGCCAGCCAATCAAACAGAGCCATGGGGTGTGCCACTTGGTGTGCCCGTGGAAGTAGGAAGTAGGTCAAATCAAGAGCCCCCTCCAAGCACTGCAATATGAAGCCTCCAAATGGCCCGAATGTCACCTACTCCTATTATCCTTGAGAAGTGCAGGGTGTTTTTCCATCTCACTCCTTGGTCATCATCTACCTCCCATCGGATAGAATTCTCATGGCATCAGGCCTGTCCACAGTGATCCTCACGGAATATCAGAGGGTGACCCACTCACCTAGACCTCTTTACGGCCTAGTCAATGTGTTTCTTTATGAGGATGATGATGATGATCACCATAGATATGTAAGGGATAACGTTCGGTGAGGCGGTCATTATCGTGGACGCGCTAGCGGAGGGATGTGGCATTACTCTGAAGGGAGATATTTCACGATAATGACCGCCTCACCGAAGGTTATCCCGCTTATTACACGGCTACCTACTGTAGAAATTATTAACATGCAACCTTGTTTATCACTGCTTTAACAGTAAATTTAATCAGATGGCTAATATCGTCCGCAGAAAAAGGTATTCTGTTAACTGTTACAGATCAGCTGATTGGTTAAGACAACTGTTTCACTTTTGCTTGACAGTGGTCTGTTATACTTAGCAACTTAGCAACCGTGGAAAGTCCCATTGAAGTGAATGGAGCATTCTACAGCATTATAAAGAGCCGTGTAATAAACAGTATTATTATCAAAAGTAGTAGTAGTAGCAGAGACAGAGTCATAACGGTCAAACAATGCCATAGTATCTCCTTCCTGTTTTTGTCCAGAGCATCCTGAGTCAGGTTGACTGAGTCAGACACATGCTTTTTAATCATCTTTGCCAGTCTCAGCTCTGCTACTCTGCCCATTAGATTTACATGTATAGGAGGTCTGGTTAGAATCAAGACTTGGATTTCAGACAGATTTCATCAGCCTTGTGCGTTGTAAAAATCCATAAGACGTATACCAGTAGTTCACAATCAATCCATGTGCTTGTTTTGAAAAAATAGTTTTTGCATATTGATATACTATTTATGCCTATTTACCCTTGAAAAATATATAATTACCATATGGGAAGTCAAAATATGTTTAAGCTTAACAAAACCTATATAAACAAAAAACAGCCGCCTTGTATGTCAATATGGTCAGGAATTCATCTCTTTGGCCAAGTATGTGATGTAACTGATTGAAACAATACTTTTTCTGATTTCTGCATTGCACCATTTTTGCCTTGTTACTTGCATGCTCTCATCTACTTTCTTGAAGTGGTTCGTGCCAGTCAACGGCATGAATATGACTTAAAGGCATTAAAACACTTTCTGCATACAAAAACTTTAAAATGAGAAAAAAAACACCTGGGTTGCTAGGCAGCATTGGGCTTATAATGAAGATGAAGACATTTTTGTGGCGCTATTTTAGGGGAGTGAGTGAGTGTATGAGTGTCATTTTCTTTCTTCCTTAAGAGCCTGTTTTTCAGGCTCTTTAAAATAACATGCTTCCTGTCTCCGGACTACGCACGAATCACTGGAGCTCTTTCCTCAGGCATCACTCCTGCAAACCCCCACTGTGTGTGTTTGTGTGTGTGTGTGTGTGTGTGTGTGCGTGTGTATGTGTGATGTGCGTGTGTATGTGTAAGTGTCTGGGTGTGTATGTGCATGTGTGAACGTGTGTGTGTGTGTGTGTGTGTGTGTGTGTGTGTGTGTGTGTGTGTGTGTGTGTATGTATGTTTGTGGGGGGTGGGGGGTTCTGGGGTTCTCTCTGTGTGTGTGTGTGTGTGTGTGTGTGTGTGTGTGTGTGTGTGTGTGTGTGTGTGTGTATAGTACGTGTGTGGCTTTGTGTGTCTGTGTTGCACGTGAACTGTTTTGCCTCTCAACATCACGCAGCCACAGCAAGTGACTTTAGGGACTATAGAGTGCAAAGGTCGCCATGGCAATAAACCAAAGACTAAGTGGGCCATGCACTCCGAGCCATCAGTCTCTCTAGATAACACCTGGCCCTTCCACCACTCCAGCTCTTATCTGATCCTGTTCTGTGTCATACATATAGTGTCTCAGTCTGGAGCGTCTCAGACGGTCTCTCCCACCATGTGTGTGTGAGGATGGAATTAGTAAGATGAGGAACCGAAGCTCTGCCTGTTCTCAAACATTAGCCTCATCTTTAATGGAATAGGTTTCTATTGTCTGTGGCAAATGTACTAATCTTGTTTCAGACACCACCTGTCACTGTCATTCTGCCTCATGCATTCATTCATGCACACATACTGTATTTGCATGTCTGTCTGTCTGCTACTAGTGTGTGTGAAGCCCACACATTTTTCGGTCTGATGGATGTGTGTTGTTAGTCTCTCATACTCTCCCATGTTAGATCATCATCTTGAGCTATTTCTTTCCTGCTCATCCTTCTAAGTTCATCCTTCTTGACACACACACACACACACACACACACACACACACACACACACACACACCACAACTTCAAGGACCTGCACCTCTCAGGTAGATGCGTTTCAGTGAATTGATTGCACTGACTCAGGTATATCACCCACACTTGTATCACACACTCTCACTCCCACCTTTGCACCTCTCAGGTAAATGGGCAGAGCTCTTCCTCCCTCCCTCCTTCTCTCTCTCTCTCTCTCTCTCTCTCTCTCTCTCTCTCTCTCTCTCTCTCTCTCTCTCTCTCTTGCTGTCTTCGTAGTCAACTCAACAGCATTGTACTTCAAGCATCTAACATGTTTTATTAAAAAATGTCTCTCCTCTATTCCCAGAGAGTCTGTATGTCCCCTTATGTTTCTGCACTCTCTGTTTCGCTGTCCCCTTTGTCCCCCAATCTCACATCCTCCATCTACCAACAATATCTTTCTCACACTTCCACACTGGTCCTCCAATCATTGCCATCCTGTAGCCTCTTACACGTAACATCCTTTCCCTTCTCCACCTATCCTGTGGCAGCTATACTCAAATCCCACGTTGCAAGTCTGTGTTGCTTTGGATAATAATGTCTGCTTAATTTCAGAAGTTTTAATAACTTACTCCACCCTCCCCCTCATGGTCATTAACAGGTACACCATCCAGGACCTGCTGGAGCATACGTTCTTCCAGGAGAACAATGGCGTGCACGTGGAGCTGGCTGAGGAGGACGACATGCACAAGTCGGGCCTCAAGTTGTGGCTACGTATGGATGATACTAAGAAGCTCCACGGCAAGTACAAGGACAACAACGCAATCGAGTTCCTGTTCGAGCTCTACAAGGATGTACCTGAGGAGGTCGCCCAGGAGATGGTAAGCTTATTGTGAAATCTCCACCAAAATACAGAGTACCCGTAGTACCCTTCAAGGGTTCTCCTGTCAGAGAAACAAAAATCAAAGTTGCAAAATTGTCTGGGTCTAGATAAACATGCTCTGTGAATGTTGTTATACTTTAACATCTCTGCACTTCCAAACCTTTAGCTCACAATAAAGTTTATTAAACTACCTTTTGTGCAGAAGATTAGCAGAGTTGGCCAATTAAACCGTAGGCCTGCAACTGCAAGACTCATTTGCAGAGTTAATATTGGCTGCATTTCTTGAGGGATTGGATGTGTACAGCATTGAGTCATTTGTTAAAAGGATATTGAGTTTTAGAGTGCATTGATGTCATTGCCTTGCACTTAATGAGAAACTGATTAACTAGATGCATGATGAAGTCAGGAAGTAAAAGCGATTAACATTCACAATTTTAGCTCTTAGAACTTACAGTACAGTGATGCATGGCTTTGGCAATAATTACAATTAATCAGAGTGCAGTTTCATTATCTTTCATTGTATCTTTTTTTTCAAAATAATGTGAGTAATTTCCATAATTTTCACCTCATCTAACACCTCATCCTGTTCTCAAAATGGAACTGGTTATACTAAAACGAGTTCATTTACTCAAGGATGGATTCTGATGAAGCTAGAAGTGGCATAGACATGGCATAAACCAAACAAAAAATATTTGTTCAACACTTCCCTTTACAACATCTGGCAATGGCCAAGGCTTTATTCTTGTTGACTGATGCACTGTTGTGTACACAGAAGGGCATGTTTGTCTAGGAGGTGGTGCTGTTTATGTGCAGCTCTTTACTGCTGCATGGCAGACTCAACTATTTGACTGGAGGTCAAAGGTCATTAAATGGAGACCCTACCCCAAAGGCAAACATCTACCTCATCGCGCTAATGACGAATGAGTTCAGATGCTATTTCTCTCTATCTCTCTATCTACTGTTCCATTTAGTCTCTCTCTCTCTCTCTCTCTCTCTCTCTCTCTCTCTCTCTCTCTCTCGTCTGTCTCCTCACTTTCACTCTCTCTCTTTCTGTCTCTCTCTCCCACACTCTTGATGGTATGGTGTCTGACGCCACACTGACCCCCACTCTCTCTGTCTTTCTTGCTTCCACTCTGACTTTCATTTTTGATTTTCTCTTCATGTTCGATTCTCACTCTCACTCGCAGTCTCTCTTGCTTCCTGTGGTTTCTCATTTTCAGTTTATGACTTTCTGTCTGTTTGTCATCCTCTCATCTCTCTCTGTACACCTTTTCCTCTCTCACTCTAACCCCTCTCCCCTTCTCCCCCCATTTTTCTCCTGCCACAGGTTGTTCTGGGCTTCGTCTGCGAGGCCGACTACAAGCTGGTTGCCAAGGCAATTCGCGACCGTGTGACGGCCATCAAGCGTCAGCGGGAGAAGCAGCGACGACAAGCAGAGGAGGCCCAACGACGGCGTCAGGAAGGGGTCATCGAGGAGGAGCCCGAACCTCCGCCCGAATCCGAACCCCCCACCACCACCACAACCACCACCACCACCTCCTCCTCCACCTCTGTCCCAGTCCCAGCCTCCGCTCCCGTCATCCCCCCCATCTCCCCTGCACCCCGAACTCCCCCCTCCACCTCCTCCTCATCCTCCCAGCTGTCCACAGACGTCCCCTCCCCCTCTACCACCACCATCTCAGCTGCTGCACCCACCCCCACACCCCCCACCCTCACCGTCTCCGGTCCGCTCCCCTCACCCATCCCGTCTCCCGCCAGTGGCTCCATCGACTCGGGCATCAACGCCAGCTTCGCCACCGAGCCTGACGAACAGGAGGCCGACCAGCAGCCTCACTACAACCTCCGCCACTCCAGCTACTCGTCCGCCACATGTGAGTGAGAGTAAAACACACACACACACACACACACACACACACACACACACACACACACACCAGTACACACACAAACACACATACTCACAAACATACACACTCATACACAGAAACATACCACACACCAGTAGGTCAACCTCTATGGTGACACACACACACACACACACACACACACACACACACACACACACACACTCTTTTCCACATGTCCCATGATGCGACTCCAAGTTCTAAGTCCCCCCCCACCATGCCACCTAGTCACAGTATGTGCTTCCCCAAAGACATCCAAATCAGCCGAACCATCTTTCCATGGCTCCCATGAGTATTTATGAGCTGCTGCTGCTGCTGGCTAACCCATCTGGTCCGGCTCCAAGACTGGGCTTGGCCGCTGCAGCTTGTCATGGTTACCTGACACAGACCCTGCTCCAGAACATCCAGTCCAGCTTGTAAACACCATCCCCTGTGTTGGCTTGGCTTAAGACTCCTCTTAATTACTTATCCTGTCAGGCGGCAGGGCAGAGTGTCCCCAAGCAACAACGCACGCCGGAGCAAAACAAGGCCCCTCAGACACCCACTGAACCTTTAACTCATCCAATAAGCAAAGAGGCAGCTTAAGATGTTGTTTACACGACAGCCATACCACAGGGGAGCCGTGTTTATTAGATGCTTGTTTTTGTTTATTATTGCTAATGTCACTGCCGTTGTAACTCACAACCGCCTCTACACTCAGTTGGGATTGAAGTGCTAAAAAACCCCAGGCAGGAAACATTCAAGGCGTAAATGGCTTCAGTTATAATGAAATAAATTTAGAGTTTATTGTCTTGTTGTTTTTGAGAGCCATTAGCCACATAATGAAGGGAACATATTGCGTTGTGTTGTGGTGCGTTGTGACTGTTTTTTAATGTACCCTCTGAGGCTGGCCTTCGCTAAGAGTGGGACTAGCGTCACTGTGGTGGGGATGCTAGCTCATGCTTGTTTATTTCGGTGGCTGTCAGTCAGTCAGTTCTCCGTCACAAGGGCTGGATGCCGGCCCAGAGCAGGCCACAGGCTGGCTTAACACCACCCCCATGTATAGAAGTGTGGCGTTAGCGGGCTAACTTTCAACTGTTCAAGCAGTTGTGCTACCCTTTAAAGCGCCGTTTGCATGTTTGGTTTATTTATGTTATATAAATATCTTGACCCCATTGTTGAATGCTGTTGCATGATAAAAGGGCTATTCTTTTCTCTCTCGCTCAGTTCCTTATTTTCTCTATTTCTGCACCCCCCCCCCCCCCCACACACACACACACACACCCCTCTTTTGTACATCTCAAGATTTGTTTATTTATCTGCCAGCATGTTTTGTAATGATTGTCTCTGTCTGTTGCCATGACAGCCGACTGCGAGACGGACGGCTACCTCAGCTCCTCCGGGCTTCAGGAACCCTCCGAGGGCCCTCCCCCAGAGATGACCCCCGCGGCCGTCGCCCCAGCAACCACCTCCACCGTGGAAACGCCTCACCCCGAGAGTTCGTCCCCTGTGGCCGAGCCGGAGGCGCCAGTCCCAGCCCTTCGCTTCCCCTCGGTGGGTAGTAGGCTGTGTTCAGGGGGCGAGGTGAGGTATCCCAACCCCCAGTTTCACACTCAACATTCCAGAATCTTCCAGAAACAACAGAAAATCGCCAAGATGACGACCTCGAAGGCTAAGACGCTTACTCAACAGAGTGCCCGTGTTTTGTGATGGACAGTTGTGTGTGTAGTTCAGAATTTGAAATGCATTTGAAAATTCACGCTTTTACAAGCAGCAACAATGCAGTTCAGCCTTCAGCCTCTTTCTGTGGAGCAGAATAATGAAGCAGGTGCATACCGAACATTGCCCGTGATGAGGCAAACGCAAGTCTGTCATTTCTGGCTCACAGTCCTCACAGCCACTCTCCTTTGTGTAGCATTCCTACAGGTTTCTGTTCTGTCTCTGCTCAACAGCAGCAGTGTCAGCTTGTCCTGTCTGCTCTCTAAGGTGATACGTGACGAGAAGGCTAGCTGTAATCCGTTTAGATTGTGAGACCAAAGGAACATTGTCTTCTTTGTCTTTTTAAGCTTTTCCTTTTTGTGTGTGTCTGGAACAACCAGAATGTACAGTACAGTACAGGTTATGATGATCTGTTTGGCCTGTAGGCTTTTTCTTTCGACACACTATCACATTACATGCCTGCAAACCTGAGGAGTTTAGCCTGTATGAGGCACTGCATGGATAGATATTGTGAGATAATATGATGTGTGGCTTCCTTGTTATTGGAGCACTGTTGCCTTCTGGGATTAGATAATTAGCCGGTGTGTTTACCAAACACAGAGCTGTGATAGGTGTGTGTGTGTGTGTGTGGGAGTTATTGGTTGCACTCTGTATATGACTCACTTTAAAGTGCTCTCCAAATGCAAAGGCTGCAGTTGAATTTGCAGAGCCTTTCTGGGCGACAGGAATAATAGAGTCATTGATTACTTATTCAGCGTCCCGGGCCCAGTGCTTTCAGACTTGATTCATGTGAGGTGGATATGGGGTTGGCAGGGGCCAGTGCGGAGGGTTTGCCAGTGTGGCTAAGTGTTAGCACATTTGCTATTAAATCCCAGGATTTTTTTCTTTTTTTCCGTAATATTTTCCAACGTGTTCATTCTCTTTTCTTTCTTTTTTTTCTTTTTTTTTTTTTCTTTTTGCTCAATCCTATTTGAATTGTGTGTTTGGCAGCGCGGCTGGTTGGTTGGCTCCAGGCTGCAGTGTTAAGATCTCTTCCATGCCCAGTGAATGGGCCCAGCCTCAGCAAACACACACTGCTGCCATTGTTAGCTTCCAACATGGCCATGGCCCACAGGAGACGCATCCAAACGCTTCTCCTGCTTTGAGTGGGAAACGTAAAAGCCTGGTACCAAAACCCCTCAGGTGCCACCTTTCACCTTGGCACTCTGCTGAAACGGACCTGAGGTGGGCGATTGAGGTGTAGAACTGGATTATGGCACCAAACCAAATCAGTGGCATTCTGAGTTATGCAAGTGTGACTGGGGGTTTATGCCTCGAGCTTTTGCCCAGTGTGGATTGTAAATTATGCTTTTAGATCTAAAATAAAATTAAAATATGAATCAAATCAAATGGAATATAATACATTCCGACACCACTTCTTGTTTCCCACAGAGCATTGCTGTGTCCCATGCAGACAAGCCCCAATCAGGGTTTGGCAGCGGGTTCTCCTCACCTGTCGACAGGTAAGCTAACCTCAACCACCTCTTCCTCCTCCTCCTCCTCTTCTTGAGTAGTGTTTAGACTCACTGGGTGTGGATGTGGGTTAGTGTGTCAGCATGTGTCATCATCACTGTTGATTGCGGTGTACAGGTGTGTGCATTTCCATATAAAAGTGCTACTTTCTGTTTGTGTGAGCGTGTGTGTGTGTGTGTGTGTGTGTGTGTGTGTGTGTGTGTATGTGTGTGTGTGTGTGTGTGTGTGTGTGTGTGTGTGTGTGTGTGTGTGTGTGTGTGTGTGTGTGTGTGTGTGTGTGTGTGTATGTGCCAGGATTTGTACTGTTACTCACAATTTCTTGGGAGAAATGGGTCTGACGTCAACCAGTAGCTGTCAACCAGCACTCACTTGCCCCTTCACCTGACTGTAGTCACGTGCACCTGCTGAACAACACTTCCTGGCAGTGGTTCACACACTTTCTCTCTCTCTCTCTCTCTCTCTCTCTCTCTCTCTCTCTCTCTCTCTCTCTCTCTCAATTACATACTCTCATACTCTCACACATACTCAAAGTAATGGCAGAAGTTCCTGTGTGCTTCCTAGCTGATGACAACTCGGTGCTTCTTGGCCGCTAATGGAGCAGGAAATCTCCATCAGGACAACCTAATGGAGCTCTAACTCTAATGGACTCTCTGCTGCTCCCACGCGCTCCACTCTCATGCTGCCTGTCCTGGAGACAGCGCTCTCTCGCTCACAGCACCAGAGAGAGAGAGAGAGAGAGAAACAGAGAGAGAGAGAGAGAGAGAGAGAGAGAGAGAGGGTACAATAACAGAGGATAGAGACACATGAAGGTACTGTCTTGTCTGTTGACTGATTGAAAGGCAGTCACCCTTTCCAGTCATTTTCATTCATGAGGGTGTGATGATACAAAAGGCAATATTGCACAAAAATGTTGCCGTGTTTAGCATTGTTGCTTTACCCTTTGGTCACACGAGAAGGCAACTGGGCGATTTGAGCAAGCAACTCGGTTGCCAAGGAGCTAGTTGCCCAACACCAGTGATTTTGTCGCCCGTGTGACCACGTATGCACCCTTTGTTATTGAGCAATTTTGGTAAGATCCCACCCAGATCTGTTGATGATTGAGAACTTTAATCATCAGTATGCAAATGATTAAGACTATCCCATAATAAATCATGGAACCAGTTATGTGGTTGCCCAGCAACATTGCTCAAAGCATTTTCATCACTGAGAGACTAGTGTCTGCACTAGTATCATACGTTGGTATGATATTTAGTTGCGTCAGTGGATGGCATGTTTATATGAAAGGAGTATATACAGTGTATACAACATATTATGTTGTCTTCCACTGGAACAACTTGACATTGATGTCAGGGGCGTGAAGAATAAGAGGGATGTCAGTGAAAAGGGTGCACTTGTTCAACCCTTCATGTGAATGAAAAAGAACTTGCATGGAGAAGGAGGAAGTGGAAGAATAATAATAAGGAGGAGAAGAATAGGGCCATGTTTGCTGCTCTTAGGGCGAACATCATGTGTTGGGTCTCGTCTGTGCACGTGAGTTCACTTCCTGTCAGGCAGACGCCAGATGACTGGAGAATCAGACCTCGCCTGGAGCATCTAATGATGTTATGGTGTGAAGGCAAAAAAAGCTACAGACACTTATAGGTGTTGAAAGCGCAGGTTTCTCTGTTGAGTAGGTTTTGAGAAGAATCAAAAGAAAAATTTTGATCTACGTCAGTAGAGCTATTTAGAAAAACTTTGCAGATGGATCTAGAAGACACACCAGCCTCTAACCCATCAATCTTTTAACACTAACTTTTGACACTAACATTTATAATACGACAATGTCCATATCATTGATGTTGTGTAACATCAGCAAATATTGCAGTTGATCAGGGGTTTTCCATCCTCTTCTTACAGATTTCAGTTATTTGAGCTTTTGATCTCTCTCTCCTCTCTCATCAGCTATGCCTCTGATGTTACCTCTGGTATGAGTGACGGCTATGAAGGCCTATCAGAGAAAAGTGCAGAGGGGGTCCACAAGCGCACAGGAGGAAAGCTCTTCAGGAGGCGGACCCGCTCTCGTCTGCGCATCACCGGTGTAAGTGTCTTAATCGGTGAAAAACTTAAGAGTAGCATAGTATACAGTAGTACAGTAAGATATAGTATATTAAGGTAAAGGAGAGTATAAACATTCATTTGTGATATGTATTTGAATAAATAAATATCACATGTCAGATTCTGAAATAAATTGAAAGGCATGTTGTTGTAATAACTTGGAGCCTTATTATGATCTAATGGTGGGTAGTCATCACTCATCAGAAATGAGTCTTTATTTTTTTGAAAGCCAAGTCTTGTGGTGGGTGTGTATTTTCTGGCACTCTCTGATAAGGTGGAGGACTTTGAGTGTTTTGATTCACAGTCATGTTGGTTGTGTATTGTGTGTGTGTGTGTGTGTGTGTGTGTGTGTGTGTGTGTGTGTGTGTGTGTGTGTGTTTTGTAGTTGTCTGATAAAGTGGACCGTGTAGTAGAATGTCAGCTGCAAACACACAACAGCAAGATGGTGACCTTCAAGTTTGACCTGGATGGAGACAACCCTGAGGACATCGCTGCTGTGATGGTAAGACATACACACACACACACACACACACACACACACACACACACACACACACACACACACACACACATACACATACACACACAAACATACACACACAGCCAAAAGGGTGGTATTTGGCAGTATTTTAGTGCAGCTTGTACAAAATGGATGGTTTGAGTATATAAACCAGAGGACAATATCACCCAAACCCCACACAAGATCTCTCATATTCTTAAGTTATATCCTTAACTCAGAAGTTTAAGTTTGGCCCAAAACAGTCGAACACAGGCTACATATAGACACACACACACACACACACACACACACACACACACACACACACACACACACACACACACACACACACACACACACACACACACACACACACACATTGTAAGTCCATAATGCTGACGACAGATTTAAAGACTGAGATAATAGCCGAGTGTGAAGGTTGACCTCAGTCACGTTTCACACACACTTGACCAGCCCCACTTACATGTACATGTACATGGCGTGTAACTCTTAGATAGTGTGTACCAGAGGTGCTGTAAAACACTGCTAGAGATCTAGGTCAAGTTTAATATAGCAAGGTTTCTTAAGATGAGTTTCTCACCCTCACACACACACACACACACACACACACACACACACACACACACACACACACACACACACACACACACACACATGGGGGAATGGGGAGGGGTGGATATATTGCACAATGTCTTGAAAATAGAACAGGTTCTAGTGGAACATATGGTGGTGTAACTTGGAGCTGTCTATCATGAGGGTGAGAGCCTCCGGTCTCAGTCATCTGTGGCTGTACTGTATGTGTGTGTGTGTGTGTGTGTGATGGCTCTGCTGCAGTGGCACCTTATCAGCCTCAGGTTAGACATAGCAGCATACAGTTACTGCAGTAAACACAGACACATCATCAGCAGTCTGTAGACCCACAGCAGGGAATGACCTTGGATCTGCCCCAGCTGCAAAGGGCCCAGATAGCAGTGGCCTGTTGGAAAGTCTGGCCCGAGTCTGGCCCGGGATTGGGCTAGATCTGTGGGGCAATCGCTTTCTTAAAGAGCAGTTCTCAAATAAATATATTGACTGTGATTAATATACAAGTCATATACTACCGTAATTTCCTGACTATTAGCCGTGGCTTATACATTGTTTTGCAAAATTTCTTCCGCTATGAGGTTAAAACAGGGGGGTAGTTAATATGGTGTTAATATGGTTTTGTTTTTTTTAACTTGCATAAATCACTGTCCTGCGGCTTATACACAATGCGGCTTATATGCGGGAAATTACTGTATATGACTTACAAGTCCTTACATTATTCTATTTGGAAAGATGAGACTAGAATATGATATTGTGTTTCCAAAAAGGCCTCTTCCATATAAGAGATTCAGATTTCATTGATCACAGTGCCCGAAAGTGTAATGACCCTTTGGACAGTAATAGCCTAGAATAGACTTACTGTAACTCTGCTTACTGTAAATAGATCAACACACCCATTGTCAGAGCCATACACATGTGTATCATCATGAGCCAGATGTGGAGGAGGACTTTTCCTCATGTGGAGTGTGTGTAAGGCTTGTCACACACACACACACACGCACACACACACACACACACACACACACACACAACACTCACACACATACATGCACACACGCGCACACACACACACACACACACACACACACACGCACACACACACACACACTGGTCTTTTCCCCTAGTGAGCCCCTCTGTGCCTGATGGCTACTTGACAGTGGAACAGAAGTGGAAAATGCTGACTCTCCATATTTCATTGGCATGCAATACTGTGTCATTGTGTGTTGTGCTGTGTGTGCATCAGGCATTAGGAACACAAGCCTAACCCTGAGGCCTGGGCTATTTGATGACTCATTTTCCATTTGGATTTGCTTCTATTCGTCTCCCCCTCACTGTTTACATGTGTGTGTGTGTGTGTGTGTGTGTGTGTGTGTGTGTGTGTGTGTGTGTGTGTGTGTGTGTGTTTGCAGGTCCACCGAGAGTTTATTCTTCCATCCGAGCAGGAGAGCTTCATCTACCGTATGCGTGACATCATTAAGCGAGCCGAGGCACTGATGAGGAGAGAGCCAATCGGGTTCCTGCAGGGGGAGGGCTCTCGGCTGCCTTACCTGGGTGGTGCTGGAACTCTTTCTGGTTCACAGGTGAGATGGGAGATATAATATGCAGTACATAGTAAATTAAAGTTGAGAGTTACTTGATCTACACACACACACACACACCACACACCAAACACACACGCAGCTCCTTTAAACATGACTACACTACATTTGTCAGACTGATTACACTCCTACATAGCCCGATAATATCCATTCATCCATCCACTTCATCATTTTCATAATGATTTCAGTCTAGTCATTTTATCCCAGTCATGGGACTGTCCATTTTGTTTATCACTACAGATGACACAATTATAAGAGCTATCTTTAATTCCCCTGATGAGTACAACCGTGTGTTTCTCATCCTGATAAGATATAAAAAAATCTTGTCAGTCATATACTGAATACAGAGGTGCGATGTAGCCTTGAAGCTCCTTAGCCTGTAGCATTTAGCATGTAGCCTTGAAGGTAATTAGCCTGTAGCATTTAGCATGTAGTCTTGAAGCTCCTTAGCCTGTAGCATTTAGCATGTAGTCTTGAAGCTTCTTAACCTGTAGCATTAAGCCCACAGCGGCTCTCTGCCAGGTCTCTCTATCTCCAGATTAGTGCTTTATAGCCGGCTCTGCTCTACGGCTAGCCTGTGAGCCCTATCAGTCAGCCTATCTTCCTTGTGATCTTTCATCCCGCTGTCCCGGAGCCTTGCATTGGCACACGGCAGCCATTAGATGAGATTAAACGCTTACCTATTGCCTGAGATTAGCATGTCATCGCTGTACAAGAATAGATGAAAGAACGAGTCACATGATATGGCATATATACTTGCGCACACACACACAAACACACACACACACTCGAATCCAAACACGCACACACACTCTCACACACAAACTCACTCACCTTAATTTATCTGTGTGTGCGTGTGTGTGTGTGTGTGTGTGTTTTGAGTTCATTACATAGGTTTCTAAAAACAGCACACTTCCAGGAATAGTATATTGATAGTATTTGGGGTAGTGTAGTTGGCTCAGCAGTGGTATATTTAGATTGTGTGAGATTGGTGTGACTCAGCAATCAGTAGCCAAGATGGCCACCATCTGCTGGGGTTGGTGGATCTATATAGTTAATAATAAGAGCACATGGTAGCCCCCTGAAGGGGTAGTGGATGTGTGTGAGTGCCACGTGTGTGTGTGTGTGTGTGTGTGTGTGTGTGTGTGTGTGAATGGGCGTAAAGAGGTAATTCATTAGAAGCCCTAGGCCTTAAGAGGCTGCTGTTTCTCACTGAGTTCATTTTTCCATGTCAGATTAGCCCCATTTTCTCCTTGGTCTCTTTATTTCTGGCTCTCTCTTTATCTTGCACACACACACACACACACACACACACACACACACACACACACACACACATTCGTTTGGTGTTCCATTTGTCTTTTCAGGTCAGATGAACAGATATTGATTCTCTGTTTTGCTATCAATTTTAGTCTCCTCACTTCCTTGCTTTGTTATTCTCTCTCTCTCTCTCTCTCTCTCTCTCTCTCTCTCTCTCTCTCTCTCTCTCTCTCTCTCTCTCTCTCTCTCTCTCTCCTGCAGCCGAACCTGCATACACAAGGGCTGGCACGGACACACTCCTCTTCTTCTCTGCCAGGTAAACCTCACTGTGCCTCTGGCCTCTCACCTGTAGCTCACCTGTGGATCTTAATGTGTACCAACAAGAGAAAATGCGTAGTCACTTGACTTCACTATCTGTGTGTGTGTGTGTTTGTGTGTGTGTTCTTCTGCTTTAAAGACTACGCAGCTGCCAGCGCAGGGCCGGCGGCTCGAGGTTCATCCCCGGGCCTGGGCGGAGACTTCCTCCTGGATGCTGATGGAGGTCCCCTCACGCGGCCTCTTCGCTCCCAGTCCTTCCACACCTCCTCAGGTAGAGCACCACCCCTCCCTCCTGCACTCCACCACACCCCACCCCACCACAGCCCAGTCCTCAGCTTTCCTCTGCGGTCCCCTCCACCCCCATGACTTCCATAACAGAGATTGTGGATTATAATCCTAGTAATTTGGATTATATAATCCTAGTTTGACCATTGTCAGTGCAATGCAGAGCATTGGCAGCCATACTGACTGCAACATGTGTTAGGTCTCATTGCCAGTTTCACTGAGCAACTCTTCATGAGCAACACAGAGCAAAGATGGAGACACTGAGTCTGACACTCTCATTGATCAAAGCGCTTATGAAGAGCAGTAGTTAGCGATAGGGCGCAGAGACAACATCCACTTTAGATGTGAGTAATGAATGCGCGTGCATGTGTGTGTGTGTGTGTGTGTGTGTGTGTGTGTGTGTGTGTGTGTGTGTGTGTGTGTGTGTGTGTGTGTGTGTGTGTGTGTGTGTGTACACGCTTATGTAAGTGGAAGTAGGCAATGAGTGGAGGTTTTAGGATGCAGGTGGGAGCAGTAAAGTGTGATGTAATCCCCCGATGGCCATAACACTGCTGTAGTTCTCTGCCACTAAACACTCCTTAAGGCCCTTCAGTATGTGCTGCTTGTTCACTTGGCTGTCACTCTATCACTCTCTCCTCTCAGTCTCTTTTTCTCTTCTTTCTTTCTGTTTTTCTATGCGTTTCCTCTCATTTTCTTTCTTCCACTTTCTTAACTGCATTGATTCCCCACTCTCAGTCTGACCTTTTGACACTATCTGCCCACACTCTCCTCCCAATCTCAGATCAATCCATCTCTGAACAATTGTGACAGACTCTTCTTTTCTGAGTTTTTTCCTTTCTTTTTCCCATTATTTATGTTATATAACAAATGGGGGGAGCCAGGAAATGCACACACACGCCCCCACCCCCCTTTATTGTGTGCTCTACGACCTGCTGGCCCTTGGCAAAGTCGGGGCTCCATGGCAACAGTCTAGTGACATCAGCAGTGGCGAGTCGTTATGTGACGTCACCTGCAATTCTGTCTTCTGTCTTCCATCACCTGGTGTGCCGGCTAGGGGGAATGAAGGGATGGGTGGTCGTCGTGGAGACGGAAAAATGACTAGCATTGTTGACACAGTTGGTTAGTGATCAATGTGCTTCCAGGCTGGTCGTTTTAGATGGCCTAGACAGGGATGCAAGAGAGAGAGAACCCCTCAGGGAGTGGGGGAGAGAGAGAGAGAGAGAGAGAGAGAGAAAGAGATTCAGACTGCAAGCACATGTGCCAACTCTCTTGTGAGGCTTGTTTTTCACCCGTGGGACTAGAAAGACTGTTTACTTGTGAAGAGACCTGTAAAGAGACACGTGAAACAGATATTGGATTTCTGTGAAGCAACAATAGTTATTGTTATAGTTATAGTTTCCAGACCATATTGATATCTGACTTCACAGTCTGTGTTACATGAAGATTACAAATAATACATGATGTGTCTTTGTGATTAAATTTGTCTTTTCTATTTTTCAATCTGGGTTTGTCTTATTCCCTTATTCTCTTTCTCCTTGTGTTCCCTCCCCCCAGGCTCTTCTCAGTCCTACTACCCTGGAGCGTCCCACTACCACCCTCACTTCTCCCACCCAGATGCAGTGCCTCTGCTGGTGCCCCCCCTGGCCCAGTACCCCAAGCCTCCCGCACAGCAGCAGCAGCAGCAGCAGCAGCAGTCGCCCTACGTGCCAAACGCCCTTTACCCCCACCACCACTATCTCCTACCTCAGCAGCAGCAGCAGCAGCAGCAGCAGCAGCACAACCCCAACAAGCCACCCCTGGCCCCCTCCACGCTAGTCAGGGTGCCCAGCACCACAAGTCTGACTGCCCCCTCTTCCTCCTCCTCCTCTTCCTCGGTTGGGGGGACGGGGAAACAGCTGGGGTCCGAGGCCATGATGGCGAGCGGGGAGGGAGCTCGTCTCTCCCCTCCGGCGACGACCGGCTCGATGGGTACGGCAGTCGCCCAGCAGGCTGGTATGTGGGCAGCAGACAACCAGCCTCTGTTCTCCCTGGCTAATGTGCTCTCGCTGGCTATGAGCGTGGCACAGTCCTTCATGCCACCCACCTCCATGCCCAGCGGCCTCAACCCAGGCTACCATCCCCACCAGGCCGGGTACCAACCCATGTACCAGCACCCTTCAGCTGGAGGCAAAGCCGACGCCACAGCCTATGCCCAGATGCCCATGCTGGGCCAGTACCTGGACATGCATCAGTACCAGGATGGCAGCCTACCCCACATGCCCTACCAGATGCCCATGCAAGACGCCCTGGATGGGGCATACAGCGCTAACCGACCCAGAGGTGGTTCCATGGGTGGCTTAAACTTAAACTCTCCACCCGGGGCTCCTCCGTTGACAGGCTCCATGGAGGACCTCCGGACTGCTGTGTTGAGGTCCAGACAGGCCGGGCTCAAAGACTTCTCTCCGCCCACGGCCCCTATTGCAGTGCCCACTCCGGCTCCGGCTTCTACTCCTGCGGCTCCTACTCCTGCTGCACCTCCTCCCGCAGCAGCACCTCCTCCGGCTGCAGCACCTCCTCCGGCTGCTGCTCCTGCTGCACCTCCTGCTGCACCACCTGCGGCTCCTCCTACCGCTGCTCCTGCCACTGCTGCTTTGGCCGCTGCTCCTGGAGCTCCTGTAGGGGCCAAGCCAGGCCCCCAGGCAGAGCCTAAGGCCTCCATCCCCAGGGAAGTGAGCAGAGAGCGGGCAGGAAGCTCAGCCTCCACCTCCCCCTCGCCCGTCACCACGTCCTCCTCACCAGCATCATCAGGGCCCTCAAGCCCACAGAACACGGTGAGACAAACACACACACATGCACACACACACACACACACACACACACACACACACACACACACACACACACACACACACACACACACACACTGCACATACTCATTGGCAGGCAGATACACAAAGATAATTTCTACTCTTTTCTGTAGTATGCTTAACAGACTGAGAGAGAAACTCTGTCTGTTTGTCTCTCTTTCTCTCTCTCTCTCTCTTTGATTCCCCCCATATTTATTTCTTGTCTTTGTGTGTGTGTGTGTGTGTGTGTGTGTGTGTGTGTGTGTGTGTGTGTGTGTGTGTGTGGTTGCATGTTCCTCCTGCTTCAGGTGTCCGGCTCCAGTCAGGCTCCCACTGCTCCTATCCCTGTGCCTGAAGCCAGCAGCAACACCGCTGCCACAGGCAGACTCACGCCCATCTCTGAGGGTGAGTTCACTGCTGGACACTGTCCTATTGTAGCCTGCTTCACGCTTGCCATGCTGGTTCATTGGACCTTTGCTGAGGGCTTGGTCATGGTTGACAATGATTGCAAATGGTGTCATGACATTTTTATGGAGAGCAATATTATGGAGTGCAATGAAAGTAGGCTATGCAGGGTATGAATATAACTGAATACCAAAGATCAAGCATATAACCTTAGAGTCATTGGGCCTCATTCACCAACCATTCTTACGAAGAAATTTGTTCTTTAATCCCACTTACACAGTTTTAAGAAAATTTGTATTCACCAATATAGGTTATTTAAATTGGACCTTGAGAAAAAAATTTAAGAAAATTCTTAAGAAGATACTGGTGAATGAGACCCATTGTCAGCTTAATCTAATCTTAATCTTAATCTACTACAAACTCGGTCTAGTTAATGACTGATGGCTTGGAAAGAAAAGACAATCATGTAATATTTACCATTCCATGTAAGGCAGGTCAAAATTGATTCATATAGCATTTTATACTCAAAAGCAGTTCAATGTGCTTCACGGAAATAATTGGAAACAGGAAGGCATGCAAAGCAGAAAAAAATAAACATCCAAAAATAAGTTTAAAAGTTTGCAGAAGAAGACACAGAGATACAGCACATACAGCAGTATTTACACTTATTTTTTGAAAGAAAATAATAGTTCAAAACAGTTTTATTTTATTTTTTATATAATATTACTTTCTGCTAATGATTCTGTTGAATATTTATTCTTAGATGTGGGTTCAGTTAGATGACTGTCTACCTGTTCTTGTTGTGTCTGTAAGCTATATTATACATATATGTAGCTATTCTTCTGGACTGCTGAAATCTTGTGTATCCCAGGTAGCTGTTTGGAAAGAAGTTGTGTGTGATATTGCTCTGGAATGCTGTGTATGGTGGCATACCACAGGCAATTGCATTTGTGCTCACAAATATTTCATCAGTAGCCTACATGCAGAGAGACGTGCAGAAGGAGCATGCCGCCACAGCGTGTTCATAGAGTCACCTAGAGTTCAGTCAGGCACAGAGAGGAAATGTGCCGGATTACAGTGGAAGGCAAACGGAGATCACGTCTGCATCTCACAAGCCCACCGGCACCATTGTGGTTAGGATGTCATAGTGGAGGTCCTAGTGTGTGTGTGTGTGTGTGTGTGTGTGTGTGTGTGTGTGTGGGTAGAGGGTTATGTGTATGTGTGTGGGTGTGTATATGTATAGGCGCAGGTGTGTGCATATATCGTTCATGCAGCAATATGGAGTTTTGGTGTCAAATTTGTCAGCTTGCTTTAAAGCAATGCAAAACCCTGCAAATATTTCCCCAGAGCCTGATTAGCATTGCTAAAAGCTTGCTTACCTGCTTAATGGTGTCTATTGATGAGTCACCAGGTTTTCTAATGATTTTGCTGTGTGTTCCCTCATGTGTGTGTAAGCCAATGTGTAAGTGGCTTGGGTTGGTGTGGTACAGTCCAGTTGTGTAGTTGGTGACAGTTTAATTCTCTATTCATTAGAGTGTAATTTGTACCACTATAAATAGATTTATCCAGTTTTGGTTGTTATTGTTGTTATTGTTGTAAATGTTGTTTTGCAGAGGGGGAAGTTTCGCAGGAGCATTTGGTCACATCAGACTTTTATGGTTTGTAGACATTACTAGACAGCAGTCAAGTCTGCCACCTAGTGTTTAAGATGAATTAACCTGATCATTTATCCACATCATTTTAGTGTATCCACAGCATTTATCCCAATTTGTCTTGTTTGGTGGATATATTTCACTAATAGAAAAAAGATTTGCTGATCTGAAACCTTATTACGAAAACTCAAATAAATGTTCATGGCAAATGAAATGAAAGTGAAATTGAAAGGATAAATCTGGTGGGAATCAATCTATATTCCTGTTGTTTGAGTTTGAAAAGAACCAGAACATTTGATATGACACTGACTGAATAAAGATCTGGAGGCTAATATTAACTGAATGGGGCATAGAAAAATTAAACTGAAAGTGAGTTTCTATTCCCCATTTGGTTACCTGCCAATTGGCTATTTTACCACACTGCAATCAGCACTCGATGATCTTCACTGTGAATTAATTCACATCAAATCCCTCCCAAAATCCTCCTTAGAAAGAAGACTAGAGTAAGTGGTCTGAACTTTGCAAATTATTGAGTGCGATGAAACTATGCAATGTATGAAAATAACTAAAATATACCAAAGATCAGGTACTGTTATGTCAGCTTAATCTATCGTACTACAAAGTCTGTTTGGTTAACGACTGATTGCTTGGAAAGAAAAGATAATCATGTTATATTTACCATTTCTTGACAGTTAGGCAAGGCAAAATTGATTTATATAGTGCATTTTACACTCAAAAGCAGTTCAATGTGCTTTACAGAAATAAATATAATTGGAAAGAGGAAGCCATGCATTAGCAGAAATGAATTATAGTATTTGGTCAATTCATATTCATCCTGTCTTTTATCTCTTTCGTTCTCTCAGAGAAAAAGCCTGTGACAGTTGGGCGCTTCCAAGTGACCCCAAGCGTGGTGATCCCACCTGCCCCTCAAATGCCAGTCCGTCCCCCAACCCCTCCCCCAGCCACACCCACACCTGCCAGCAGCGAATCAGACAGCAGCACTGAGGACCAAGGCGAATCCGAGACCAGTTTTAGCACGCTCACGATCTCGCCTCCGCACAAACTGCCCACGCCCATTCCCCACCGCGGTGAATGTGAGAAGGACGAGGAAGAGGAGGAGGAGGAGTACACGGATAGGGAGGAGAAGCAACACGGGCAGGCGGAGGAGGAGGAAGAAGAGAAGGAGCGAGAACAAGGGGAAGGAGAGGAGGACGACGGGAGGCGTGGAGGCCGGCGAATCAGCCTGACCATGTGGGAGGGCACGGCGGGCAGCCCGCAGATGACCAGCGCCCTCAACCAACCCTGGATGAGCTACACGCGCAGCGCCTCCTACGTCAGCAGCGACGAGACCGAGAGCGACGACGACGACATGTGGGAGGAGCTACACCAGCTGCAGCTCAGGTAGGTTGAGAGTCTGGGTGAAGTGGCTAACAGTGAAAATGAAATCAACAAGTCCATGAGTATCTGCTAATGCTAACTGGAAAGAAATGGGTAACTGGAAAGAAAATGGGTAATAATATTTTTAAAAAGCCCATGGGCTTTGCCATACAGAAGCAAAGAAAACTAAAAAGGTCAATTGTATCTTGAGCAAGGCAAGGGCATTCACTTACAGTACGTCCATTACTTACAGCGCTTACATTACTTATATGCTTGACATTATAGTGCAGTCTGCATTTTGAACACATCCAGTGTTTTTAATTTGACACCTTCCGGTAATTTAGCGCCCATTCCTGTCTACCATCAGTACTCCTGTATGCCTGCTGCTTTTCAGCATTACAGGGCCTGGCAGCTGCCGAGGCAAAGCAAATTAGAGGGGGTGTGTGTGTGTGTGGGGGGGGTGCACTGTGTGTGTGTGTGTGTGTGTGGGTGGGTGGGTGTGTGTGTGTGTGTGTGTGAGGGGTCCTGGTTAGGACATAGATTTGCGAGTAGGTGTATGTGGAGGTGTGTTATGTAATTATAGCTTGAACCCTGTGGGCTTCCTAACAGTTTTTTACTCTTTTTTCTGTCTTTCTATCTCCCTCTATCCTTTCCTCCCTCCCTCCATCCGTCTCTCAGGCACCTGTCTGAGGTGCAGACGCTGCAGGCTACCCAGAAGCGTGAGATTGAGGAGCTGTATGAGAGGATGGGGAAAGTGCCTCCCCCCGGCATCGTCTCCCCGGCCGCCATGCTGAATAGCCGCCAGCGCCGCCTGTCCAAGAGTGGAGGCTACTCTTCCTCCCGCAGAAACAGTCTGCAGAGGCTGGATATCATGCCCCCTGCTGGTAAACACACACACACACACACACACACACACACACACACACACACACTCTCTCTCTCTCTCTCTCTCACACACACACACACACACACACACACACACACACACAGGGCCGGACTGGGACCAAAAAATGGCTCCGGCATTTTTGGCCATGGCGGCCCACCATGATTTTATTCAATATAAAATTATGACAGCCCCAGCAAAAAATTACCATCGGCCCACCGGGCATTGCCCTGTATGCCCTATGGCCAGTCCATGCATGCACACACACAAATGCACACATGCACACAAATGAACACACAAATACGCACACACATACACACACACACACAGGCATACAACACACTTACATATACACACATACAGTAAAAGATGGAGTGATTATCCACAGACATGCACACAGAGACAGTCACAGTCACAGAGGTGAGAAACAGTCTGTGTCTGGTCTTCAGCTGTTGACTGACTCCATGTCCTGTATGTGGTCCTGTAGGCATCATGCGTAAAAACTCAGTGAGTGGCAGCAGCAGTGGATCACAGGACAGGAACACCAAGGCTGTGACCTTCGCCCCAGACTTCAACCGCATGGTGAGCCCAGTGCCCTTGATTTACAATATGCCAAACAAGCTCTCCGTGGAAAATATAAAAGATAGAAAACAAACAAAGACGTCACAACAAAGCTGACAGAAAACAGCAGTCAATTTACAGAGCCTTAAAGGCAAGAGATTACGGCCCACTGCTCTTTTTTTTTTTAGAGGTCAACAGGTTTATACGGAACACAGTAATGTTGACAAATAAGTCATTACCAGTTCTTCAATACATCATGTTGCCTTACTCTCTCCTGATATATGGTGGTCATTTTTGGATTGGTTACCATTTATTTTCAGTATTTCCTACATATTGCACCTTTAATAGAGACCCAGGGTTCACCATCTAATGATCCATATTCATCTCTTTCCTGTTAGTGAGTTGCCAGCCGACAAGATGCCCTGGCAGCCCTCCACAGCATCAAGAGGAAGTGATGTCGCAGGAGGGCTTCCTGCTTCCTGCTTCCTTTCACAAGGAAGACACAGGAAGGCAGAACAAAGCAGGACACGCACACTAGTGTAGCAAAAATAGCCTCTCTGAGGCTTTTGACAAGAAGCCATTGTTGGTGCACAATCACAAGAGAATGTCACAGCTGCGCAGTACAGTTCAGTTCAGTGTGAGTGTGTGCTTTTTCTTTTTCATGTGTATGCAGTGCAATCAATGGATTCCCCAAACCCCTCTTTTCCATGTGATCTCAGAAACTCTTAATTTCTCTCTTTGCACTTTCCTGTTTTACTTTGAGCATCTGCCTGTCTGTTGAATGTAGCCACAAGGCCACCTAGTGGTGGGAGCATATAAATGCACCTTTCACTCGCTGCCTATTTCCATTGCTGTGTGGGGGGAGTCGTAACGTAAGCCAGTCTCTCTGCTCTATCAGCTTTAAAACATTTTCTCACTGCAGTAATGCATAGTGTGTAACAGCTTTGTAAATTACAAATAATGTGTAGTTATGTCATTTTCTTTCATTTTTACTCAAGACTGTTGTTTTCTAAACCTGCACAATCATGTCAAAAATGTCAGAATGTATACAGAATGTCTCTCACTGGACAAACATGTTAATACAGTAGATGAACTCACACTGACTGATAATATTTCATGACATAGTGGTGCATAGAAAAAAAAACTGACATAAAAGATGAAGAAATATTTAAAAAGAAAAGCTTTATAATATCCTTGGAGAGATTTCTTTCTTTTTTCTGTTTGTTTTGCACATGACGAGCATACCAGTATTGTCTTGCATACTGCTCAGATATTGTCTTGCAGTTTCCATAAATGTTCCCTGTCCCCGCCTGGCCCCCACCGCCCTACACTGGCCACCTTAAACCCAGCACAGGGTTCAGCCAACACATTGGGATTGTCATGAATTCCAAATAGCTTTTGGCTCCAAACCCCCCTGGTCATCAGATCCCCCACAAGACTGTAGGCGGTCGATCGGCCCTGACAGATTTATATCCACACCCACTACAGCCCACAAGAAAAGCATCCAGACCAGAAAGAGGCTAGTCCTGGCCCTGATTCAGGATCAGTCTGGCCCTATTCTGGCGCAGATGCGTCTCAGGCCTGGGGTGGCTCCACAAATCAGTACCAAAGACCAATATCAGCTATACAACTCCCCAATTCCAGGAACCTCACACTGCCATTTTGTGGGTGCAGCAAATGCAATCTCCTAGTGGTGGCAGCATCCAACGCTAACCATTCTGCACAGCCATAGGAGAGCAGTATAGCCTCACTCCATAGGGCCTCCCATTTCTGACAGTGACAATCTGATGTCATGAACGTATCGCATTTAATATTTAATATCCTAAGAGGAATTGTTTGATTTAATGTCTGATAAACACTTTACTTTTACTCCACTGTCTTAATCAAACTCCCTTCAGCAGGGTAGTCATGTTAAAAGAGAGCTGCTGCTTGGGGAACGGGTTTGGGCGACATGTGGCTGAGGCCCGGCTAGGATCCGTCCAAGACATGTTGAAGGTCCAGGAGATGGGCAGCAGCCTCTTAACACTACTCTGTCTTCTTTTTTTCTATTTGAGCTGACACAATGCACTTTCCCCCTGAGAGAGAGGTCTCCCAGTACGAGTCAATGCCATGCAGTCTCTGTAAATAACATTGGGTGGGTTACAAAAGATGCACACAGAACCCTCCCTGTGCTTTCAAAACACATTTTCTTGTGCTTTTCTTTGGCCTCATGCCGTCATATCTAAGAAAATACTGACCCTTTCACCAGAACGAAAAGGTAGATTGAAGCTGTGAAGACTGTGGCCTCAGAGTCAGTGTATATGAAAAGGTTGCCGTGAGAAGTGGACGCAGATTGTATTCTTCTAAGACAAAAAAAGAAAACAAGATTTATATATTTAGATAAAGAGATAAAGAGATAGCTTGTATTATATGTGATGAAAATTATGTCCTACTGCCATGCAGGTTTTGTGCCTTTTCAGTTTTTTTACCCCAACAGCTTGATTGTTGTTTCCGAAATCATGTTTGTAAATAATGATAATACATTACATTTTTAAATGCGTCTCATGTCGAGTGTCTCATTCTTTTTCATTTGTCATCTTTCACACTTTCACACCTCTCTTTCTCTCTCTCTTTCACACACACACACACACACACACGGTTAAAAGATATTCACATACACTGCCTACTGCCACCAGGTTTTTAGTTCTGTAGAGACAAAGAACACACTGCATGTTATCTACAAACTGTACAATTACTGGAGTGATGGACTACGTGTCCATGACATTATGGAGTTAAGTAGATGATGATGATGATGATTGTTGTTATTAAGGAGTTAAAACACATGCACAGACTTTGTGGAAAAACATATGTCCATGCCCTCTAAACAGTCAGGGATTGTGAGAAATGGCCGTCGGCCAATGCAACCACCCCACGCGTAGGCAGGTGGGCCACTGGATGAGGTGGTGGTGAGGAAAGAACGTGCAGGCAATGGCAGTCCAGTACAAAAATGTATGTCTATTTCCATGGTGGGCCAGTAAAACATCAGAGTACATGAAAGTAGAGCTGCTAAGAAAGAATAAGGAGACTAGCAAGAGATAAGCCTTTTAACTCACTCCTCAGAATCTGTCTCTCACGCTTCTGTGTTCTGGCTCTAAGTCTCTGGCTCACAAAACAGGAAGAGATGAACAGTGACTGAGCCAGCCCTTAAATAGGCCAGCCAATTACGCCAATTAATCAATTACCATAAAGTGGACTGTACCAAATGTGCAGGGCTAGAAACCCATACCAAAATCTCCACAGTTCAAACTCCAGCAATGACATCACATACGGTACATGGTTAAATAAACCCTGAGAACAACTTGCACACACAACATTAAATGAAGCAGGAAGGGGAAGTCTTCAAAACAGTTTTCAAAATTCTTGGAACGCGATGGTGAGAAGGAGAGGTCTCCTTTTTCAGAGGGATGTTATCATTTATATATCATCAATAGAATATTTGATTGTGTCTACAGGAGGCAGGCTGAGTATGAACCTTGGAGAAAGACAGAGCTCCTAGTTTCTTCCAGGAAAGAGAGCTTGTACTTCAAGTTCAATGGTATCCTGGATTCTGTGAATTGATCCAGTTGTGTCCTCGCTGCTAACACTGATAATTATTCTATTGAAGTGTGGGGAGCTGAGTGGGTATTGGAACACATCTCAGAACATTGTGTGCAAGCTTGTGTGTGTGTGTGTGTGTGTGTGTGTGTGTGTGTGTTTTAGTTGTCAGTGTGTGTATCTGTGTATGTGTGTGTGCTTCCATTTGTGTGTCTGAGTCTATAGAGAGAACTGTGAACTGGATTCACCCCTAAAAGCAGCAGACAGTTAAAGCCGACATGCTTTCACACACAAAAAAAACTGTAAACCAACAACTATTATGTGCCCAAACCACCAGACCAAACCACTGGTATGTGCAAAAAGTTACTGTTTCATTACAAACATATGTAGCCGAGTGAATAAATGTATTGCTACTCTTAAAAATGTCAATGAATTGACTAGTACTGAACAGTACTGCCAGAATAGTACTGCTTCTCAATATGACTACGCATTCTATATACCAAATGTTATAGTGACCCATAGAAAACCACTAGATCCAAATTTCGCTCTTAATAAAACTGTATTATTTTACTATTA
>JAODXP020000015.1:30239974-30242474 GCA_027497455.2 Sardinella longiceps | reverse complement strand
CAGAAGATACGAGCACATCCAATTTACAGTATAGCGGAAGAGCAGTGTTATACTGCTGGTTTTAACATCACCAAGGGCTTGTATTTAAGGTAATTTAGTGCACTTTAAGATTGCTTACATACACCATAGCACATATGTGAACAATTAGCATGGAATGAGGATGATGCAGTATTGCATGCAGTTGTGTTAGTGTTTTCATTCCAGCCAAGGTCCTTCACAACAGCAAGAGAAACATTAGAATGCATGTATCTTGTCTGCAAAAGGCTTTTCAGCATAAGGAATTTAGGATGAATGATTCAACATTTTTCCTTTTTTTTGACCAAGTTCATCATAGCCTTTTTATTTTTTGGTTTTGTTTTTCACCGATAGACAGACAGTTGAGTGCTGTGCCCCCGGGACTGGAGGGGGAGGATACGGATGAAGCATTCCTTACTTACAGCATGAGAGAAGGGTGCAGGGGAGAGGGAATGGGATCACTCTCGTGTTTGTTCTGCGATCACGAAGACTGCTGGTGCTCCGCTACACAAGAACTGACAGGCAAGATCCTACCCTGAGTGCTGAATAAGCCGCCTATCTCCCGCACCCACAAAGACCGCCAACCAAACACAATCCGCATCTCACTGTAGCTCTGACGCCCCCGCATAGCGTGCGCGCACACACACACACACACACACACACACACACACACATGCAGAGATACACACATAAAAGAACACACACATGCATGCATAGACACAAACACAAAAAACAACACACAAGAAAAACAACACATACACACACACACACACACACACACACACACACACACACACTAAAGCCCCAGTAATCCTCCTTCACTGCTCCTCCTCCTTATATGGTCGAAATGAGGAGGGGGGTTTGAAGGATAGAGGAGTCATAAAGATGCATTAGTCTGTGCTGCTGGTATTTCCATAGGATGCTTACAAAGTTACACCCATCAGGTATTCACAATGAGATAGAACTCAAGCTTGTTACAATGTGTGCAAATATTTCCCCCCATGGAACACTCAGTTCTAAAATCAAGGTTAAAAAAGGTTACTATATAAGGTTTGTGAGTTATACTGTACATAAACCTTTACAAAAATCTTACACTTATGCCATACATATAAAGCTATAACATGGACCGCATCTGGGGTTGACTGGAGCACATTAGACACGCACATGCCTCATCACCCAGGCATGACTCCAATCGTTATCTTAATTAACTCAATTAATTTCTGCAGGGAGGAGTTAAGGAGAGGAGATTGTTGTGGACAGAAAACAAGCTTGCTGTGCAAAAGGTGAACGCTCCGACCGAGCCCTTGTCACATAGACTGCACACAAACAATGTCTAATTGCATGCCACCACGGCAGACTGCATTCATGCACAGTGAGGAGCAATACACATGTCGACAGGGTTGGTGATGATGCCAAGCACGTGAAACAAGTGTGACAGGTATAGTGGCTGCAGCCAGAGCCATATAGAGAGGCAACACAGAACCGTTCCAAGGTTCCATCATCACCAAGGGAACAAATCATATCCACCGACTCAGCAAATCGCAGTGTGGGGGGTAAGGCCTGCACAGGATGACCAGGGGGGGAGGTGTGGGGTTAAGGCCTGGGCTCGCTCGGTAATCTCTGAGCTCCTGGATCCAGACCCAAGACCCAATAGGCCTTCTCAGGATGTGTTTGCAAACAATGAAGGATTTAAGTGAATCAATAATATTGCTTTGGTGACCGACTTTTTTCATCAGAAGGCATCTCCAATATGTAAGCTACAATGTAAACAACCTGATACCTCCTAAATGTGAATTATTATATGCTAAAACATAGTGCTAATAATTATGTTTTTATTTTTACTGCCATTGCATGTTTATACATTTTCAGATAATCTCTGTTTTGTTCAATTAGACACCAAGAGTCATATTTATAAATTACATATGCATCTCATTAAGTACTTCCAATGTTTCTTTTTTCACACTCTGCTTGAAATTTTGTTCAATTTATGCAAACATTAAATTGATTAAAACACACTCTTACCAGTGATAGTACTGCGATATTCACCTGATGGAGCAGTTCATGGATACAGGTGGCAGGGCTAAGAATGTTGATTCTCTTGTGTGCCTGACACAAAAAAAACTAACAAAAACAAAACAACAACAAATAACAAATCATTTGGCAGCCTAAGAACCTACAAAAATTGCCTACCAGCATATGAGAAGCCAATTTAGGATTTCCCCCCATGTCTCCCCGAGCGTCTCGTGTGGTGGGGGGTTCATAGAAGTAAACAATGTGGGTGGGAAGGGAGATGAACAGATAGGCAGGGATGGGGGAGTGGGGGTGCAGCCCAGGCGAGGGGAGGTAGTGGGCAGCCTTGCGTAAAAGAAATCCAATTTAGATTATTGCACTTGCCCACGTTCCCCACCCCTGAGACCTAAGCCCTGCTAAAAATTGAATGGGCCCCCAAAAGCATAGACCCGGAGAGGTTAATGGCATCAGTGTA
>JAODXP020000015.1:30194974-30237474 GCA_027497455.2 Sardinella longiceps | reverse complement strand
TTAGAGAAGGCCACCGTACATGTGGTGTTTCAGTGGGGAACTGGCTATATTTAGGGCTGGACAGGTAGTCTTCCTTTGTAAATGTGTTTTGCGCACATGTGTATGTTTGTTTATAAATGTGTGACCATGTCTGCATGTGCATGTTACACTGGAGGATTTTGTATTTTGTTCAGAAATTGTTGATGTTTTAGTTCTGCTGTAGAACCAACTATAGGACTCCGGAAGAGTATGTATAGGTCTGAAGTGAATTGGATGCAGATGAATTGTTCTGGATCAAAGATATTCACAAAATGCTCCATCCCTGGAATAAATATGTAACAACTAGGTCTACTCTCCTCCAATTACTCCCTTTTGTTCTTTTTCAGACAAAGATTTGGACTGGGTAGATTCTTATCTTTAGCTTGGCTATTATTTAGCCCTGGGTGAATGTATGCCATCTCTGAAACATGTAAACACTGGAAACATCCAGTGTCTCTGCCCCCATGACAGCATCAGGCTGAGGTGCAGGGCAAGGCTCAATATTTGTTTACATACTTCCCCAGATGAAAGTCTTGTGTTTATCTCTGGGCTTTTTGCAGTGAGTTACAGGCCTATGCAATAACAATATCTAGGCTACCCTATAGCATACTGAAGATTTTGTTAAAATGTGGAATAAGCAACACAGTGCTGTTTAGTCCAGCAATAAAAGTTAGCATAAAGCCTTTCCTGCTACCTCCTCTGACATGTAAAGACAGGGCAAGATAAGATCCTTTCATCAAGATGAAGCCCATCTCTTTCAGTAGAAGACAAAACAAAAGTCATTTCAGCTAGAAAATACTAGCTGAAACCAACACTTCACTTCACTTACACTTACAGCTTTCCCTTTAATAAGTAGGCTATAATAAATAAATAACAAAGAAAAAGAAAAATATATATATACCAAGCCTGAAGGCCTGCCTATAGCATATCCACTGTCACCATAAACCAATGCAAATTATAGAATATTTAAAGCAACCTTGAACTTCAACGAAGCTATTATAAACAGATCCAACGTCCCCGCCTCCCTCGTGAATAATGCAAGACCCTCCCATCGACCTGAGATCCTTGGCAAAGCTCACTGCATGCAGCGTTCGCGTTGGTCCTGCCTTGTTGTGAATGCGTTGCCTACTGCACTCCACAGCAGGATCAATGAGGCTGCACTTGAATTACTGAAAATCTTCGTTTTCCCAAAATCTTAGCGTCGTCTCTTAAATACATTATCTAAACATACACGGACTGCTTACTCCAAGGAGGTAAAGCTGACTGACGCAAAAGCGGGCAAGAAGTCAACCCATTGGCTTTTTGGCTAAGGCAGTCTAAAATCCAGCTGTTGGCTAATATTAGGGATAGCCAGCCTCCTGTGCTGATAAGACAAACGCCTTCCTTTGAGGACATTGCACGGCTGTTGCATCGGACTGCTTGACAGGGGGAACAAGCGAAGAATCAAGGTAACATCAGCACAATTCCTTTCATTAGTTAACCATAAAATTATGTACATGAAATTATTATACCTCAGCAGAACTGAAACCGAATGGGAACAACGTTTGTTCAGTGTTTTCAACGATATGTAATTACCCATGTGCACAGCGTTGAACAGAATCGTAAGACCAGCATCGGTGTCCTCAGCCCAGGAAAGGCAGGTAGCGACCGTACTTAACCGCTAGCTGCCCTGCTAACCTAGAGCCAGCCCGCTTGCTAGCGCGCTCAATTTGTTGGGAAAAGGTTTATGAGCGAAATGTTCGTAGCTGTTTTGATACGCAGAAACAGTCGTTGACTCACAGTTCAACTCACATGAAATGTGTTGCCTTGGATTCTATTCAGGAGTGGGTTTGATATCTCACGTAATCATACTGTATTACTGTACGGTAGACGCATGCATTATGCTCAGGGATGTCCGCTTACTGTTGGTCACTCAAAATCGGTCAACACGACCCATTCAGAAACGTAACGCCAGAGCTTGCAGTCATTAATTTAGAACACCAACCCGAAGAGCTACATTTTGCATGAGCTAAACCAGACTTTCCAGTTTGGTTCCTGTTATAACTGTAACATTAATGTGTGTTAACGAGAGACTCTGTACACCACGCAATGCAGTGTTAGTTAAGCTGTCACTGTGGCATCATGCCATAATAACGTTAGAGCCGGCTATGGGTGAAATAAAACCAAGGTTCGGTTTGCGAATTAATTCGAAGACTACGCCCAGATGGACAAACGACGCGTGCATCCACGTGAACGACTGGGATATGGTTAGAGGAGCCCAAGGTAGAAGATGCAGTCACAAAGAGTGACAAGCCTGGAACCGCTCCTTCAGTTTTTAATTGAAAGTATGCCAAGTAAACACTGCTGAGCAAATGTCAAGCCATGGTATTGCTGGGACAAGAAAGACGTCCTGATGCGAAACAGGTGGCCATTCCGGGGAGAAAATGTCATTAGGCTAAACCAAGGTTAGGGAAGGATAGTTTCATCACACTTAAAATTTGAACCCTTCACGACCAACAGCAGAAGAATAATAGGCCTATTCTTCTGATCCCGTTCAATTCGGTCCCTGAATTTAAGCCATCATGAACAGCATACCCTTCACAGCACGCATAGAGCAAGGTGAAACACATGGTTATAATGCATACCAGGTCATGTGATCAACGTTGGCCTGGTTGGACTGCCTATCTAGGATTCTGCTTGTATTTGAGTAATTGTTGTTAATCATGACGAGATGAATTGTGTTCAGTCAATCAGCATGAAGTGATTATTTCACAGACAGCCGACTAGTTAACAGACACTGAGACGAAACCAGATCACTTTATTTTCTAAAACACATTCAGCACTTCTCATGTCCCTCTCTCATCTACCTTGGGCAGCTTTGGAAAAGTTATTAGGGAGATGGAAAAGAGGTGAGCAGTGAAGGCACTTCACTTAAATTACCCCAGATGTTCCCTGCTGAGGGGCAGCTCCGTGAGGCACTCATCCCAGGATTGGGGTGTCGGTGGAGGAAATAATGCAATCATAATTAAGCCCTGCAAATTGATTTACCTTCTGGTTAGAGCGCTGGGAGATCGGGTGATGAATAGACCTATGGGTCCTTAGCCAAACAGTGCCAAAGTAGTCTAGAAGGACTTAGTTACAGGCAAATTAAACTTGACTGACTTTCCAAATGTTCAGTTTAAAGCCTATAGAAAAATAGACACCACAGATGAGGGAGGTCACTGACAGACGGAAAGGCTAATAGTCAGGGTGTAATTTAAGTTTGTATTAGTCAGGATTTCAATTTGGTTTCGAGACGCAGAGTGGCCCTTGCCTTGAACCACGGAATGAAAACATGTCGCAAAGCTCCAGAACCACTGGCTCCACAAATGACAACCAAGTATCCCTATATCCACAGTCTACACTCCTCAAGACCATAACCCTGAGGCAACATCATAGCCTGCCCTGAACCATTAAGCACTACATGGACTACAGGGCCTGTTTCCAGGGCAACGGGTCACCACAAAGGCAAGCTTGCCAGGTGTTGCCATTCAGCCCCTTTCCCTGTGAGGGTTTCCAAAGGGGACACGTCACGTAGCCCAGCTGCCGCTCTGGGCTATCTGTGTGCCACTGCCAATGCACAATATCTGTTTGTGGGATTAAGTAGACCAGGCCATTGTGTAGGCCTATGTTGAAAACCTCAAATCTGTTCCATTTTGGCAATGTAGGCCTATTTATTTTATTAGGTTAGGGTGAGGGTGGGGTTATGGATTATTTATGCTCAGTGTGTAGTGTGAGGTCAGTCTAATTGGTTATGGTATGGTCTTGCACATGCAGAGTATGCAAATTTAGAAGGGGGAGGGGCCATGAGCAGATGCGTTGGGCCTGCCTGTGCTACTCCCACGTTCTAGATCTTATACCTTCACCATTCCTCCTGGTACTCTATAATGACTGTGGTGTTCAGACTCAGAGCAAACATCACATTCTGAGTGTTGAACGCTTATATCTACCTCAGGGTGGCTTTCATCCTGTCCATTTTCCCCTTTTCACTCTTGAATGCTTCAGTGCTTCCTACTTTCTTCTTGCCGCATCAAGTTTCATTCACTCTATTCTCATATTTCGTTCTCAGAGCATTTCAGAGCTGATACAGTGTTGTAGGGTTTAAAGTTCTCTTGCATCGCTGTCCTGCTCAGCTGAAGGCCGTCTTCATGTTCTGTTTCAAGGACACCTCCAAACTTATTCATATCAGACTCATCAGATCTGTAAACACCTGCAGACACTAGCACCTTCATTCCTATCGTTGTCACGGTAACACTCCGTGCCTGCACCAACTCAGACTTAAGCAGATTCTGAAACGGCAAAATCAAGGTAGATATTGCCTCATCACCCCCTCCCTCCTCTACAATCAATGTTGTGAGACACTCTGGTGTTGTGATTGATGTGTCTCATCTGTCACCTAGTGTACATGTTACTTACAACATAATAAAAAATCTACTTGAGCTTGGAAGACAAAAAAACCCCAGCAGTCTTTTGCACCTTCTAGGCCATTGTGTTTCCCCAAAGACTCGTCTGGTTGTGGCACCCATCCCTACAAAACCAGTCAAAATCAGTTCAGACGGTTCTTGTTTTTCGATCCCCGATGCTGAGAGAAGCAATTAAATTCCACAAAATATCTGTCCCTCTCCACCATCAAGAATCTCTTCAGAACACTCACAGCCTCTAGAGGCATTCCTTCCCCTAATCCTGCTGACATCCTAAAGTGTTGTTGATACAGTGACTCTGTGTGAGTAAGCAATGAACAAGCATGTAATGTGAATGCGTGATGTGATAGGAACCGATTCCATGTAAAAAGAACTACCTGACAAGCACTATGTTGCATGCCAGAGTTCAAATCAATTGAATGTGTATCCAGTTAAATATGCCAGGAAAGCTTGTCCCTCTATCATGACTGCTTACTGTCCAGTAGATCTCATTACTTGAGCTTCTTGCTCTTTGGATACATTTAGCCTTGTACTTGGCGCTAGTCTGTGATCTCCTAACTCACATATGATTGGGCTATTTTTTTGAAAAACATTTTGAATAAAATCATCTGCTGAATAGGTAATTTGGAAATGTAAATGGATTTTGTCCTTTATCTGGCCTCTCAGTTCGAACAGACAGCGTCATTGCGTTGCTGTTGTGGGGAAGTTCGTTAGACATTTACCCGGTGACTGTTGTCGTGCTCTGTGGCTTCGAGAGCACTCCACCGTAAACAGAGAAGATGACCCGAGCGGGATTATCCCCCGAGCAGAGCCTTGGAGGCCTAATATGTTAATGTGTAATGCCATTATGTCTCACCCAATGACCCAGTCTGACTCCGACACACTTTTCATAACGGCATCTGTGCTCATTTTGGGAGTGTGCAGGTTTTAAAAGGTTTTCTTTCTCCCAGGCTGTGTTAGATGAGGTGTGCTTGGCTTGTTGGGATTATGTTAAGCATGGTTATTTTAGCAGGAAAACATTGCACAAAGATACACACACACACACACACACACACACACACACACACACACACACACACACACACACACACACACACACACACACACTCCGTCCTCACACAGTTGCACTCAAACTGAGAAGATCTTCCCCTTTTTTGGGGAAGTGTTGTTGCCATAGCACCAAGTTATTGATTCACCTTATTCTGAAAAATTGAGGACTCTTTTTGCAAATCCCTTTCCATTCGGCTTTGTCTAAGTCTGTTTTGCTTGTTTCAGTAATCTGTCTGCTTTCTCAAACCATGTCTGTAAGTGTTTACTGTGAATATTTGCAAGAGTCTAATTTCCATATTGTCAATTATCATCGGCTTTGTGCCCTCCTGAAGCTTGCACATATTTGCTTTACAGGGCTTCAAGGACTTATCTAATTATTTTCACTAACAAATACACACATTGGGATTAACACAGAAATTAATGTGCTCTGTTCCGTATTTAGAGAAACACTGGTGTGTGAGTCGATAAAATAAGGGAAGATTGGGGCTATTTAGTGTGTGTGTGTGTGTGTGTGTGTGTGTGTGTGAGAGGAATAGAGAGAGAGAAAAAGAGGTGGATGGATTGTTTTCAAGTCTGACTATTTCTTGACCCATTGGCCCTTTTCCTAACACACGCATGCATGCACGCACACACACACAAACACACACACAGACACACACACACACACACACACACACACACACACACACACACACACACACACACACACACACACACACACCTTCAGGTGGGCTTCGTCAGCCATCAGACAGCTTCTCTTATCTTTCTGACCAGAGGGAGCCTGGATGCCCAATTTTCCTTCCCATAGTCCCTCAGGACTTCACTCAGCTGGTCCAGCAGACAGAGTTGAAAGGTGTGTGTGTGTGTGTGTGTGTGTGTGTGTGTGTGTGTGTGTGGACTGGGATTTTTATGGGGTCTGTCTGGTACATTTTTGCTCTTGTGTTGCATTCCTCAGGGCAGTATTTAATTACTTGTCAGTGGCACTTTCCCAGCGCTAATAGAAGTGTCTGTGATGAGGGGCTGGAGGATGAGGGAGATGTGGGGAGAAGGAAAGACTGAAAGAATGAATGGAGAAGGGAGGGAATGACCATAGAAAGAGGAGACAGAGAGAGCATGCGAAGGAACTGTGGAGTTGATGAGAGGGGGAGAAAGAGAGGGGATGGAGGGCGGGAGAAGAGGAGAAGGAGGAGTGTGGAAGAAAGAAATATATGAGCAACCCACACATCAGCAGCTAGCATATGGCACGCTTAGCCATGTGCTCTTTGTTCTTCTGATTACACTGGCCTGTGGTTTTGGCTCTGCATTGTTGCAGATGATACTGAATACTTGCACAACAACATGATACATAGGCATAGCATAAGGCTCGCCCTTAGCCCCTTCCTTCCACAGTTTAGCACAATAACACACTGCAGGCAAATGCGTAGAACTTGATGATGAATGTCCAGTACAGTAACACTCTTAACAAACCAGCACTGGCCTTCACAGGTGTGTGTTTAGTAGTGCTTTTTGTGGTCAAGCTTTTGTGCTTTCCAACTCTAGGATGTATTGTTCCTCTGCATTTTTTTTTTTATTATTGGCTGGGAGAAGCAGGCGAGAGAAAGAGAGACTGTCTAGCGACTTGGAGAGATGGAGCAAGTGCTTTGAGCTAGAACGCTTTCTCATTTACTGCTTTGGGTGGGTAATTTGTTAGAGGCAGCCTTAAGCGGTACAAGCGAGGCAGTCTGTTTTCCTCGCCTGACCAGCGGACCCGACGCTAGGTGGTGAGAGACAGCTGGTCCCGTCAGCACAAATGTGCTCATGCTGCAGATGAGAAGAGACAAAGAAAATTACAGATGTTTTTTGTCCCTTTTCTTTTTGTCGTACCTGCAGTTTTAGTCTATTGCCTATGGAATGTTTTGTATAACAAGAGGACAAAAAGTGTTTTTCTCTCTCAGCTATTTTGTTTGAAAGAATCAGAGATTCTAATGATGAAAGATTGCAGCCATTTTTTTGTGGTTTGTATGATGGTATTCATTGTTGGCGTTTTCTTTCAAGCTGATTAGCAAGACATTTTGTCAGAGAGCTGTGCTGGACAACATAAGCGTTTTTTAAGTAGTAGGCTACCTATTAGAGCCAAATCCTTTGTGTGGTTTATTGTTATGTAACAACCTAATCAATAAGTGTAATTTTCAGCTCATTTTTGCTTGTGTATTTCAATACTTCCATTGTATTGTAGGTGCTTTTAGACTTGCTGTCCAACATCTGCCGTTCCCTGCCATTGGTATTCAGTATGGAAATGATCTCTTGAAAATGGAGGGCAGAGATAAAATAAATAAATAAAAAAAACACATTCATTAAGTATTAATCAGTATTGAATCTGTTATATGTCTTAGCTGTATGCTCACAGATGAGTTACCCTCAGTGTATGTCTGTGAGAGCAGGCCATTGCCAGGCTAATATTTATTATCTGTCTTAAACTATGTGTTGCCTTGGCATGAGGCTGCTGAGGCATGTATGTGGCAGTCTTGGTGACATACTGGGGAGACAGAGTTAAACACAGGGACCTCTGGCAGCCAGAGAGAGCCATTTTGTTGGAGGCGCCCGTGGGTTAGTGGAAAGGGACGGTGCTTCCTGCTCTCTGCACTGCGGACTCCCCAGCCTGTCGGCTTCGATGGCGCGTGCCGCCGATGCCCTCTGATTCGATCTGATGGCTCTTTGACCCCCCCCCCCCTCCTCCAGCTTCCTCTCTTCTGCTTTCTCTCGTTTGCTTTCTCTCTCTCTCTTCCTCTCTTTCTCTCTCTATCTCCTTTCTTCTGAAGCCATCCCTCCCTCTCTCTTTCTCTCTGTTTCTCTTTTCTTTCCTTCTCTCTTGTGATTTTCTTCCTCACTTCCTCATCCCAACCTCCCCTCTATCTCTGCCTCCTTTTTCTCTCCTTCCTGTCCTTTCTTTCTTTCTCTTTCTTTCTTTCTTTCTTTCTTTCTTTCTCCTCTAGTCTTTTTCACTCAAGCCTCACTCTACCACACCTCTACTCTCTTTCCCAAGCAGCATTCTCCTTCTCTTTCCCTCTCTTCTGCCTCTCTTTCGCTTTTGTCTCTCATCTTCCCTCTTCCTTCCTCCCACTGCCTTCATCTCGCTCATTTTCCCCTCTCCTCCTCTTTCCTCCTCAGCTTCTCTCTATTCCTCTCCCCCTCTCAGTCCTTCACTCTCTCTCTCTCTCTCTCTCTCTCTCTCTCTCTCTCTCTCTCTCTCTCTCTCGTCTCAGAGGAGAGTTGCTGACTGGCTGGCGGTGCTCCAGGACGTTGGGGACGTCTTAGGGGAGACATCTCGCTCATCGCGATCCATTTCACGTTCATCTGGAACATCTGCAGGTGTGCTCTCCAGGGGCCGCAGAGCTGAGGGGGGTGAGGGGGGGGGGGGACATTCATGCTACATGGCTCCTTCATCCAGGCACAAGGCGAGGAGGTTGAGAGGGGAGGGGGTGGAGAAAGAAGGATGGTGACTGAGAACCTGGCTGTGTTGGAGAAAGAGGGAGAGAGAAAACATTAAAAAATATATATATAATGTAAGTCCATGCAGGGTAAGCGTTAGCGTTGACTGTCACACTGCAGTTCACACAGTCATGTTTATAGAAGAGCACCCATAACAGTACATTGCAAGCTGACATGTTAGTGAATTGCTAACAAATCGTTGTGTACAATGACTTGATTTTATCCTCGGTTTCCTGGGATGACCTCAAAGTCCCAACAACCAATAAAGTGAAGGATATAATTCAGAATAGGAAGTCTTAGTCCACCATGTTGTGTATGATTCTGTTCCCAAGCATGTAAACAGGAGCATAGATTATACAACAAAGTTCTTGGATGAAGGCCTTATAGCCCTTGTGTTGGGCTTTGAAGGAACAGGTCTGTTTTATTGAGAAAAAAAGTGTAATTCAGGTTGGCACTCTGGTCTGTGACCAGCTAAAATAATCTGTTTCTGTATAACACTCTGCTGTTGAAACCACATCCTTGGCACAACATGGGTGATTTGTTGATGGAGTGCAGGAATGATTCAGAAACTCTCTGCCAATATGGCCTCAGAAAGTGTCTCTAAATGCACCCCTAACAAGTTTACAGAGAGAAGACCAAATGAGTGGCTAAGGGTAGCTCTTAGCATGACCTCAGTCCTCTTCTCCATACCCTCTCTGTCTTAGCTTTAAGCTCTATTATTTCTAAACCAGATGTCGCCTGAGTGACCTCATTGACCTTGATGCCTAAGGCTAACCGTAAACGTCTGTTGTTGCTGCTAGGTTGCTAAGATGATACCTTGGTGTTGGACTGGTGTCTTGTCTTTCCAATGTTTTTGTTGTTTTTTTGTAATGATACTATCTGCTTTTCTAATGGGATGTTCTGGGCTACTGTCTCCACCAAGGATAGCATGAGAGGATTGTCTCCAGTAGGGTATTTTCTGTGTGAAAGTCTGCATTGCATTTCTGTCAATGTTCAGTTCATTAGCGATGAAACTAAAAGCTAAGGGGGTTTCAAGTGTGTGTGTGTGTGTGTGTGTGTGTGTGTGTGTGTGTGTGTGTGTGTGTGTGTGTGTGTTCAGTCGGCGATTGTTTGAGTCTGGGGTGTGGGCCTTAAATTAATCTCTGTCATGTGTGCGGGAGCCTACAATATCTATGCCAGCAATTAAATCCCTCTCCCTGGCTCGAGAACGTCTCGTGAGACTGCCAGCAGCCCGGCGTTGTCCTTCACCATCAACCTTCAACCCCATACCCGCCGACACACACGGCCGCCGGTATCCGTGTCTGTCGTGACGTCCTGCTCCGAAATCAGACCCCCTCGATCTCTCTCCCCCTCTCTCTTTCGCCCAAATTTGTCCCCCTGTCCAGACTCGAGGGAGGGAACGAGCCATGATTTCGGGAACAATGGAACAGAAATTGAACGAAAGCTTCTCTATAGCTGAGTTGACTGGGTCGGCCTTAAGACTTCTTCCCCGTCTGTAACAAAGCGTGCTGCTGGAGAGAATATGTCCCCTACATCCCTTAGCTGCACAGCATCTGTTTCCTCCGATGTACCCCCCCCCCCCACCAAACAGACAGCTGTTCCTCAGTGTGAATGTTAGGGCCTTACTGATTTAGTGCTGTGGAGCTGGAGCACCGGAGTTCGGTGGGAATGAAGAGGCAATGGGGACACCTCCGACAGTGCGAAGCTTCCGGTCATGGATGCTGCATCTCTGTCTCTCTCTCTAGACATGCTAAATGCCTTTCTCACTACCATGTGCAGAGAGGTCAAAAGTTGGTCTGAACTCTTGAGTGTGTAGATTTGGAACTGCTGGACCAGTGCAGCCTTGTTAACCGACATCACATCTTGTGATCCCACCTGGCATGTTTGCTACAGCTGAAGAGATTCAAACTTTTATGGCTTTTTTTTGGTACTGAAGATTCCAATCTATTATCACAGCCTGGAAATGTAGATGGATTTGCCAGAGATGAAATGTTCTGACTAATTTTATGTGATTTTGTGTTATGAGTTTTATGTTTTGTATGTTTATTGTTTGTGACACTGCATTAAATACAGTACCTTTTTTGGCAGCCATCTAGCTGGAATTTTAAGAGTGATCCTACTTTACTTTTTACTGTCCCCTGTCTGAAGACTCCTTATCAACCAATCTCAGGACTGTCTCATGTTTCAACCTGCATTGGCAAGGTCAGAATATAGCCAGAGGAATTCTCTTCCTAGAAAGAGAGAGAGAGAGAGAAGATGGAGCTTACGACCTTAAATGCCGTTTTAATGGCATCATTGCATTAGTGGAAGAGAGCATCACTGGGTTTACATTAACAGCCGCACTCCGCTTTGTCTTGTGAGACGTAAACAAGCCCTGCTCCTCCTCCCGCTGCTACTTGCTCCTCTCCTCTCCTCTCGCTGGCAAAGGCCCCTTCTGCCTGGGCTAATCTCGGCCGAGTGAGTGAGCGGTGGTGTGGTGCGAGATGGCGGGGTGGGGTGGGGTGGGCTGCGGGCGGCAGCCCTTATTGCCTTGGCGTCGTCCCCGGTCCTCAAGCTGTGGCCCCAGTGTGTCGGCACGTGCTGCTTATTATTCAGCAAGGCTCATTGGTGAGAAGGGAGCACCTGACCTGCAATGCATTGCCTGTGTGTGTGTGTGTGTGTGTGTGTGTGTGTGTGTGTGTGTGTTTGAGAGAAATAGAGAGTGTGTATTTGTGTGCTTGTTTGCATGTGTGCTCAGCAATGCTGACTACAACTGAGGCCTCGCAAGGGACTGAGATGGAGGGCCTTTGATTATGCCTCTCTGCTGCCAAATGTGTGTTTGAGAGAGAGGGAGCCAGAGAGATTGGTGTGTGTGTGTGTGTGTGTGTGTGTGTGTGTGTGTGTGTGTGTGTGTGTGTGTGTGTGTGTGTGTGTGTGTTTAAGCATTCGCTTCCACCTGGTTGTGATGTGTGCAGAGAGTACATATGTCAAAGAGACAGTGAAACTGTCAGAATTCTGTGTGTGTTTGTTTATGACCCACCTCACCAACCCACCCCTGTGTTTGACTGTGTCTGTGTGTGTGTGTGTGTGTGTGTGTGTGTGTGTGTGTGTGTGTGTGTGTGTGTGTGTGTGTGTTTAATATGAACCACTCCCCAACCCACCACAGAGAGTGTGTGGGCATGCAGTTTTTGCAATTGTTGAGAGATGGCTCTCTGTGTTGCCAGTTTGCCCTCTGTACGTACATCTCCAACTAGATGGATGGAGGGTCTGCATAGCCCCCACCCACACACACACACACACACACACACACACACACACACACACACACACACACACACACACACACACACACACACACACACCCTGTGGAGTAGGGGCCCAGCTGGAGTCCCTTAGAGGGCTATGTGGATGCCAGCACAGGCCTGTATTATTGATGAGAGTCTCGCACATGGCGGCACAGGGCAGTGAGAGAGGCGGGCAGGGCTGGCGGGCAGGCAGGCGGCGAAGAGGGGAGGAGAGGAGAATGGAAGGACAGAGAAAGAAAGGAGAGAGAGAGGGAGGGGAGGAGAAAGGAAAAAAGGCAGAGAAGAGAAGTGAAGAAGAGGAGTGAATAGGAAACGAGTCAGACGACTGGAAGGAGAGGAGGAATAATGCCAATGGAAGTCCATCAGGCGTGTGCACACTAGAAATGAGCAATTGTACCCACAAAAAGAGCTTTTGTGGCAGCAGCAGCAGCAGTAGCAGCAGTGGCGTCCCAGTCATCTAGGGACAGGGCTGATTAGACGCATCATTCACATGGACACAGAGGGGATGTGTGGGGTCAGGTGTGTCCACTCCACACAGCTCTGGCAGACTAGCCTACAGCTTGGCTCAGTGTGGTACCTGGGAGGTAGGCCTAGTCTGGAAACCTGGAAATGCAATAGTACTCTAAGGACACACATTCTTGCCACTTCAGTCATTGAGCTAGAGGCTAGTAGCAGTTCAGTCTGTGCTGTAAAAATCATCAACACAGGAAGTGAGTCACAGACTGAAATTGCTGTGAGTTGACTGAAATTGTTTCTAGACTGATCTGATCACTTTAAATACTGATTACTGGTTTTCCTCTTTGGTCTCTTACATTACTGGTAGCCAAGCAACTTCAGACTAGTGTTTCTGTGTAGCTAAATTGGATTCTTTCCGACAGTTAGCGTGCACAACTGGTATCATGGTAGCTATAATTAGGTGGGTAAGGTGTTGATAGAGGGAGAGACAGTTCGGGGGAGGCATAATGTTGAGGATAGACACAGACATGCTGATCAATTACTTTATGAGCTGAACCTACAGAGAGAGAGAGAGAGAGAGAGAGAGATGGGAAGAGAAACAAAGGGAGGGAGGCAGAGGAAGGATGGAGTGGTAGAACCTGAGTTGACAACATTTCAGTATAGATAGACAGACAGACAGACAGACAGATATGCAAAAACTATAGCTGTTTGCTACTAGTTCCAGTTTTTTGAGGAGTGAAGAAATACTGTAAATAGCCGTCTTGTGTCTTTTGTTCTTCTTCTTCCATCCCTCTCTAGCTGTCTTTGTCCCTTTTTTCTTCCCCTCTTTCTCTCTCCATCTCTTCCTTCTTTCCATTCACATGGAACACAACAATGGAAACAGTCATCCAGCAGACTGGTTTGACTGCAGACAGACCCTGCAGCAGTTGACATGCTGTGTGTGTGTGTGTGTGTGTGTGTGTGTGTGTGTGTGTGTGTGTGTTTGTTTGTATGTGTGTGTGTCTGTGTGTGTGTGTTTGTTTGTACTGTATGTGTGTGTGTGTGTGTGTGTGTGTGTGTGTGTGTGTGTGTATGAGTGTGTTTACATAAAAAGCAGCATGTGTGTCACCTGTTTCTGCCGTGGGGTGTGTCGTCTTGTGTAAAGCTAAGCGCAGATGTGCTCCCGTTTTTGGCGTGTTTACGCCCGCTCATCTAAACCGAGGCGCCTTCTTTTGTATCCTTGGCGGTAAAAAGGCAATTGTTGCCTTGGCAACGTTTCTAAAAGCATTTCTCAAAGCATTGATTCTCTCGATGTTTACATATTGTTTTTCGTGTCATGCTCTCCACCATTTCAATTACAGTGATCACTGAATTTTCCAGCCATTTTAATTAAGGTGAAGGGTGTATGCGGCCTACTGGGCACAAGCTCTTATCTAACATACCCAGGTTAGATTAACTCATATCCTCAAGCGGAGAGTCATATTTCACATAGAAGAATTCACAGCTTTAAAAGCACTGACAGCTAGATAGCCTATCACTTAGGTGAGAATATTGGCTGCAGATATTTTCCCGCCAGAGAGAAAAAGTAATGTAGGTGGGTGGAAATGGTTGTGAAATGGAATTTTCAGAGTGTGGCAAGCAGTCCCTGAGTCACCTGCATTCGATGGAGTCACGGCCTGACAGGTAGCTCGCTTCTCCCATTTCCAGCACAAAGCTGTGCGTCAGCTCAGTGGACCCGCACAGCTCTCTTTCACCGCCTACACTTCTCCCCTAACCTTGGATGAGACTTCTGGAGAAGGGTTTTGTGTGTGAGTGTGTGTTGAATATGTGTGTGTGTGTGTGTGTGTGTGTGTGCATATTGTGTTATAGGTGTTTGTGTGTGTGTTTGTGTGCATATTGTGTGTTATGTTGTGTGTGTGTGTGTGTGTGTGTGTGTGTGTGTGTGTGTGTGTGTGTGTGTGTATTTGAAGGGCGGGGGTCATGATTGTGCTTTTTATCTGTGTAAAAATCTCTGTGCTCAGCTGCATCTGGTGTGTGTGGTGAGAGGTTGGGCGGGTTAATGGGGAGCCGAGACAAGCCAAGAAGCCAACAATAAGGTGCTGAAAAGCCCTAAGAGTATTAAATCCCAAGCTTAACAATAGGAAGAGAACTGAGCCTATATTGACTAACTGATATTTTTTACCAGTAGCTGTTGACAATATGAAATACACAGCCCAAAGGCTATTAACTTGCAACTCCTCCTGCACTCATAATAGATTTCCATTGTGCTGAGGTTGTATTGATCAACTTTCTGTTTATTTAGTAATATATATGAATCTATTTTTGTGTGAGAGACCACTGAAGCAGGATCACCTCTTAATGCCTGATTCTATTTATTACATGGATGCTTTTCAGTCAATACCATAATGCCCCCGGTTATAAATAAGTTGCGCTTGGAGCAAAAATAGTATCAATATGGGGCTATTTATTTGGATGATGTGCTTAAAGATTGGAAGCATTGTTGATGAATGGTACATGCCCTGGGGTGTGTGAGATTGTTTAGCCAGGCATTGCTTTTATCCGTGGTATTAATGGTCATCCCAACGGATGCCCTTTATGTCTCAGCTAGGATCTCCTAGTTTGGGTGTGACTGCTCAGGATCATGAGAATCCCTGTCCGTTTTTATCTAACTTGCTCGAGCGTCTCTACCTTCACCCAGGCAACACCGCCCTGAACAAATACCCACTGTACACAGGGCTGCTCGGAGAAAGGGCTTCATTACACAAATCATCCATCTTGGTGCAGTCGCTCCCCGAGTCGGCTGATCACGCGCATTCATCATGGTCGTTTCCTGATGGGATTTCTTTATTCTCCTTCCGTGTTCCCGCTCGTGTTTTTTTTTATACCACTGCCCAAACTGCCTGACTCAGAAAGAAGGAATAATGCAATCACGCCGCGGCGTGATGCAGCCAAGACTGTGCAGAGTAAATTGGTATCACAATGCTAGGGTTTGTCTGGGAGCAGAGGTGGGGCGGTGTTTGGCGGGTGTCTTCAGTATGCTGCAGAGATTTACTACGGGTTCTGTTCAGACTTGTGAATTGACTTGCGCATAGCATTGGGACGTTTCTCTCTCTTTCTGTGTGTGTGTGTGTGTGTGTTTATGCGTGTGTGTGCATGCATAGTTGTGTCTGTCAAGTTGTGTGTGTGTGTGTGTGTGTGTGTGTGTGTGTGTGTGTTTATGTCTTTTGGAAGTTTATGTTTCCGTGTCCCTGCACAAATTGCTGTGTGATAAGTGGAAGAGGAGGTGGGGGTGTGGTGGGTGGTGGTGGGGGTGGAGAAGAACAGAAGAATCCCTAACTGCCTTTGCTCTCCACGGGCCGATAAATTATGATGTCGTTAGAGCGTGGCGGCTTCCTGGAACGGGTTTTAAACCTCTTCACCCACCATACCCAGCTCAGTTCCACCCCGCCCCATTTGAATGCTACCCTTACTCTCCTCCCTGACCACCACCACCACCACTCACCCCCCCACCCCCTGGGCTGCTGGCTGATGGTAATGGAGAGAGGCAGTTGTTCTGGTTTAACGACAGGCGCAGGTGGCTGCAGTGATGCCTCAAACCACACAGCCTTCTTCAGTCCTGAAGGAGAGAGAGAGAGAGAGAGAGAGAGAGAGAGAGAGAGAGAGAGAGAAATGGAAAAGGAAGGGAAAATGACAAGTTGATGATGAGGAAATGGTCAGCGAGGCTAGTGAGATAACGCTTAACTGAAAATGAAAGCCTGAAATAAGAAAAGAAAGAAAAGAGATTTGTCCTGAAGTAATGAGAATCCTGAAATAAGGGTAGAGAGTGAGAGGGCAGAAAGGTGGACTAAGAGGTAATTTGTGGGCTCCAGACTGAGGACATTTTGTTATTTATCATTTTAAAGGTTTCTCATGGTAAAGTTGATTATAATATGGACAATGATGTTGCTGTGCCAGTACAGACTGACCAGAACAATGAATCATTATATTATTGTGCAGACTATGAAGAAGTCTGAATGTGCAGACATTACTTTTGTGCTCTGTGAAAGCAAGACTTGTGGTGGGTCTCATGGCGAGGCAGAAAAAGCTACCTTCTTCATTTTTAATAAGAAATTATATCACTTTAAATGGCATGCACCCAAACAAGCGTGTGTGGAAGAGAGGGTGTTTGTCTGCTTCTATGTAGGGAAACACTGGGTCCGTTATGCCAGGCTGTGTGTGTGTGTGTGTGTGTGTGTGTGTGTGTGTGTGTGTGTGTGTGTGTGTGTTTTTGTGTGTGTGTTTTTGTGTGTGTGTGTGTGTGTGTGTGTGTGTGTGTGTGTGTTTTGTGTGTGTGTGTGTTATACACTGAATTGAACCGTCTTTATGTGAGATAATCAATAGTACTAGTCTACGTCTAAATGCTAGACTCACACTGTATTGTTTTGATTGTAAGTTTTTGTTGTTGTTGCTTTTGCTTGTGCTTGTGTACAATATGTGTGTGTGTACAGCATGTGTGTGTGTGTGTGTACACTCTCTACCTCCTTTAGGCAATCATATGTGAGTGTGTGTTTGTGTGTGTGCTTGTGTGTATGTGTTTAGTTGGGGTTCTGTAAAGCCTCTGTTGTAAACAGGCAGCCTGTGGGCCTGTAGACACACACGGATCTGATAAAAGCAGATATGGCAAGCAGAGCTCTGCTGTGTGTGTTTGTGTCTGTGTGTGTGTGTGTGTGTGTGTGTGTTTTTTGAGTCTGAGCTCTGGGAACACACAGAGCTGAACCTGGAGATCTTTAGCTAGCCTCCCCAGCTCGAGGCCCCGGGCCTGATAACATCTGGTGTGGTCGGATCTCCACTCAAAACCGGCCTTCTTTTCTCTCCCTGCACATAGCCTGTCTTCCCTCTGTCTGAGACTGAGAGTCAGGCAGTAGTATCATCCACTCATGAGGAGGAAGAAAACCGTTCTGACAAGGTTAAATACACAACTTCTTTCTCGTGAACCCTAACGGCTTCACTGACTTGTTACAGGGCTCGGCTTAATCCCGTTTTCAAAGGTTGTTCATTTAAAGGTCAAACATGATCTCACGTGAAGAATAAGTTTTATGCTCTCATGTGTCAGCATTGTACCTGATGGACGTAATGTGGTATAGACGTAATGCTAGGTAGCTTTGGCTTCATAGGTATCCCATGTGCTGTGTGGCTGTTCTAATGTCTTCATCAGCCCGGAGCAAACAGCTGGTCGAGAGCAGTTCCAACACCCAGCACGTCAGCGGCCCTTGAGTGGAAGGAGCGATGAGCGGATGTTTTCCTTTCTTGTGTTACCTTCCCACGTTTCCTCTCAGTACTTATGAGTGTTATGCTTGCCAGTTTCTTCTGACAGAAGTTTGCTCATCAGGGTACATGCAAAGGTGAGCGTAAGGGAGTGTCTGAGAGTCATCCAGGCGCAACTACTACTCATCTTTCTTGTGAGACGCAACTGGCCATGCCTACTTGGGCGTACTTGAAACAGTCACTCCGAGTTGGAGTGATGAGACATTTACGAGCACCTGAAGAATATGAGGAGGCAGATCCCTGTTTTTGTTTCACACCACCAGAAGCACAACATTCCACCCATTCTTGTAGCTGGTATAAGTTTGGACAAGATTTAAGAGAGGATCCTTGACCTGTGTTAGATGGCTAAATGGCTCGTTAACCTTAGCTACAACTGTCCCAGTGTCTTGCATAAGCTGTAATGTGTGACCTCATAACAAAGTGATGGAAACTGCTGTAAGGTCACAGGTTCTATACCTTTGGAGACTTTTCTGTGCTCATAATTAAACTGGACTACATAGTCTTTGCTAGAGGTCTGTAAGTGTGGATTCGCCCCACATTAGCAAGTTATGGAGTGATTTTGTTTACTGTGCTAGGCAAGAATCCTAAACACTAGACTGTCAATTGAAGAGGAGGATAAAAGGGGTTCTGTTCAAATGTTTCCTCGGATTAGCTCCAGCAGTGCAGCAGCAGGGGCAAAAGGCCTAGGAGGAGGTAAAGGTGTTTGATGCGATGTTGGCGCGATGGAATCTCTCTCTCTCTCTCTCTCTCTCTCTCTCTCTCTCCCCCTCTCTTGCTCTCTCTACCGGAAGTCCGGTTTTTACTGCAGGGGATCAAGAAATGTCACATCTTTTGTGGTTGCTCTCCCTCCCTCTTGCGTTTGCTCTCTTACATCGTTCACTTATTCGCTGGCTCCCTCCCTCCCTCGCTTGCCATCCCTGTCTCTCCATTTCATCTCTTCTTCCTCGCTGTCGGTGAGCTTGGTGTCCTTGTTGAGGGCACAGGGCCTTCCACTGTTTCAGCGCAAGGCGATGGCTAAAAATACCGTCCACCCCTCTAGCCTCACATCCAGCACTCAGCGTGGGAGTGGGAGGAGAGAGAGAGAGAGAGAGAGAGAGAGAGAGAGAGAGAGAGAGAGAGAGACCAGGGGAGAGAGAGCGAGGGATGGAAGGAGCGAGGGAGGAAAAGAAAGAAAGCAAGCAAGCAAGCAAAAGAGACTGCGTGAGTGAAAGGCAACAAGGGTGGGAGGTAGAGGTAGAGATGGAGAGAGAAATAGAGAGGTTGTATTCCCTCTGAAATCTGCGGGGGCTTTCTGCTCTTCCAACGCAGAACATCCACCAACCCCTTTCCTGCCAATGGCTTGAGAACTCCCTGAACGGAAATGCATCACAGACATCAGCTGGCTTATTCAGATTTGACAGATTGGTTCCACGGTCGGTTCCCCTCTGGAATCAGCCTGAAACCTCTCTGATGAGAGCCTGATGATTTTAGCGCAGGAACAATCTCTCCAGCTACAGTATGTTAACGTTTGCGTTATGCAAGCATGAAAATAACCGGCCCAGTGGAGATGATTCAGGCTAGTCGTGATGCACTTGCCATCTCTTGACGTTCATTGAGTCAGTCAGCGCTGCATGTACGTGTCATTTTTGTGGAATGTTATTTTCACTTATTTTACACTTCTCTCACACTTCTCTCCTGCACCCTCTGAAGCTGCTTTCACATTCCTTTCAAAGAATTGCATTTGCACCTCTCACATGCTCAGCATATTTTAACTGCCTTCATTAAAACAAAGACACCTTTGTTATCATGCTTTGTCTCGCAGAATAGAAACAAAACTTCAAAACTCAGTCATAACATATTGATTTCATTGTTTGAAGTCAGGCATCACTTCTAGACTGATATCCTGAACACAGGCTTACCAATGACAGGATGAGTTTGGCATGAGCCAGGGTGAAGGAAGAGCCTAGGGGAAGGTGGGCAGTTAATGAGCTTGTAATTGACTTGAAGCAGGAGGGGCTCCCTCTTTCCCACTCCAATAGCTGAGGAGGGTTCTTGTCGGGAGAAGATGCAACCCACACCTCCCATAGGTCCGGCTCTATTAAAGCCCCAATGTGTAGCCTTCGAGAGAAATTAAGCGTAACGCAACGCAAATTACGTATTACAGCTATGGAAGCCTGCATGCGGATGTCGGTCTATTGTCAGTCTATAGCAAAAACTTGAACGATATGACCGCTTTCATCTTCTGTATTCCAAGATGGTGGCAATACATGGAGAGTCTACCCAAGTTAATGTGCGTGGAAATGCGAAATGTCAAGCCAATATGGACATATGGAATTAATAGTGGTGGTTAATATTTATGAGAAAGGACAACAGGTAAAGCATATTTTGATATTGAACCGTAAAAATGTTACACATTGTACCTTTAAGGTCTGAGATACAGCTCAAGAGATAATCACTCTACTATCACCAAAACTGGATTTTATTTTTAAACTTTTGAATAGATGCTTCTTCAGACTAGACACTCTTGAATGTGGAATTGTTTGTGTCTTTCTACTCCCACAATAGAGACTTGGAGACTGAGACAACTGTCTCAGATTTCCTGTCTGTCAAACTTCAGTCATGAAGTTGCCAGACTGCAACCCTTGAGAACACACCATATGTTACCTCATTTTCATCTTATTGATGTTTTCAGATGGTGATAATAGCAGACATAGATTAGGCTAAGTGGTATAAGCTGATTTCTTCTTATTATTATTGAGTCCAGTGTCCTTGAGCCTGAAAGGTTGATTATAATAATCATAACTAAATTAATACTTCTTTAATTCCTTGGTGGGAATACAATAGAGTTTAGCCGATATTTGAAAGGATGTTGATGACCTTGAATCATGCAAATGAATGTGGTAATGCCTGCTCTTGTAAGAGGGGTTTGCACTTGTCCATTCTCAGCACGCAGTCCTTGTGTGTCAGCCAGCTGGAACTTCTCTCTGCCTGCCAACAGCTTATGAGTCAGCATACAGTAGCCTTTGACTCTCAGGAGCACTTGGGGGGCTCTGGGCTAAGGCCTCCATTTTGTCCTGGTCAGGCTGATGCTACCGTGCACTTCCAGTGAAAGATGACACGGGTCTGCACGGTTTCTCAATGAGAAGCCCCCTGCCAAGGACTACGACATCACGGCCACAAGGCCCGAGTAGGAAAGGGAAGGTCACATAAAGCCATAAATAACAGCTGGTCAGTAAGCTTAGCTTGCAGTATATTTCTTACGTGGTTGCAAGCTCATTGCGTTGTACTCCTTCATGTAAGAAAGGGGCTAGGGTTGGGAGCAGATGAATTATCATCATGGATAGATGATGGATGTACTGTAGTTATTGTCCATTTTTTTGTTTTGAAGCTGTTGGATCTATATTGCAATATATGCATGTTATTAATTCTGTTCTTAGAACTGTCATCAATTGTGCTTTCGGTGCCAGTCTATTCATTTTAAGACTATAAATTTGATCTGCCATTGATTGTGATGGTGGTTATTTATTTATTTATTGCCATTTGCTTTTTGATGTATCTATTAACATGTGATAGATTGCCTCTCTCCACACACACACACACACACACACACACACACACACACACACACACACACACACACACACACACACACACACACACACACATACTGTACACTCACACAATAAAAAAACACCTCCTACCAGCTCTCATTGGCACTTGCATGTAGGTGCTTTTTGATGCTTATCTTCTCTCCCCAAAACAGCCCCTTCCCTGCCTCTCCCCAACCCTCTTATAAACAATATTCGAGAGCAGGTATCCCTGTCAGGAATGCTAACATGCCCTCACAGTCAAGACAAGCTCCTGGCCCCTTGTGTGCAAGAACCCCCCCCCCCCCAAATCAAACTCCCTCACTGACCACCTCCCTTGCCAGTGACAGGCATAAAGTCCCACAGGTTTAGCTGTGAAATTGTGATTTTCCACCCGGGTGGTGCAAAGATGTGTAATTGACTTAATGAGATGGAATTTAGAGGAAGGGTCTAGCCAATGGCTCTTTGAAGGATTGGCTTTTTAAAAGCACCATGTTAACAGCTTGCCTTTCTGTATCTCGTTGGATGAGACCCTCTCTGGAATATTTTGACTTCATGATCTTCAAATGGCTCATGCTGTGCTTTCTCCAAATGCCTCATTGTTGCCTGATGTGGTGATAGTCATAAGACTCAATGGAGTTGTTGACTAAAGTCCTTGAGATCTTGTTACTTCTAAATTTGTTAAGGTAGTATTTTGAAAACTACTGTCACAGACACAAACACACCATATTATGCATTAGTTTTCTTTTCTGGTTCAGATTGCTGTATGCTGACGGCAGCGCAAAAAAGGATTTGCATGTGATGACAGGTGCCACATGACACAGGGGCCAAGAGGAGAGTTGTTTCCTAATTCTGTGGGTATCCTGGCTTGTCTGGGTGCTGCTCAGAGTTTTGTTGTTGTGGAGACACAAATTGAGTTTGCCCCCTGTATCCATTTCTGTCTTGCCCTGTCACCAAGCTGTGGAGGAAAACAAGGACAAGTGTGTAGAATTTTCTGTGGCTGCTTTTTTTTCTAAAGGGGACAGGATTAACTCTGCCAAGTGACTTAGTGCTTACTCCATAGTGGCAGGCTTTCTCAAGGGCTTTAGAATCAGCTCCAAGCTTCAGACACACACACATTGGTCGACTCAACACAGCTAAATTCGATGTGTCTCCTCAGCAGTGGATGATAAACTTGATGATAAACCAGACTGCCATTTTTATTCAGCCACTTGCTGGGAGCTGTTCCTTTTCCCCAGGAAATGGCGTCAGTATGTAGAAGCTCGAGCAAGCACAAAATCATGTTGATTTAGGGAGATTGCGAGTCCTGTTCTTACCGTGATAATATCCTTGTCGATCAGAGCCTGTAGAGCACAGATGTAGCAGTGGGCTCATGCTGTGCTCCCAAGAACAGGGCTCTGAGGTTTAGGATGAGCTGGACCGAGGAGTTAAACTCAAGAACAAATACACCCTGGGGGGTTAAAGACCATTGGATGAGGAAGATTAAATGAAGCAGAGGACAGTTATTTTTGGTCTTGTTTCATTGAGCATGTGTATCTGTACCCTTAACCTAGCGGTATTTCTCACCTGTTGTGTCATGATGATGACTATTCCCTGCAAACTAGTGTTAAGAGGATGGTTGGGTCAGTCGGGGTCACAAACCAAAGAAGCGTGCCAAGATGGCAGCTGATTCTCAAATGAATCTGGCACCAGCCCATGCCCAGTCAGGGCAGCGATGGGTGGCTACTTCATGTAACTTCCTCTCAGTTTAGCCTTTTCTCATCCTAACCATAAATCTGGCACGCTTGTTGCTGGGGGGAGTAAGATACTCCAATGTTGGATGCATTGCTTGATGAAGACACCTCTTTGTGGCACAAATTCCCTTGCCATCCTGCCCCAATGCCTAGGGTTAGTGACCTCTTTAAGACCCCCCCTCCTCTTCCTTTGGCATTGCCCTAGTAGGTCCATGGGCATGAGAAGATGAGGGAGCTTTTAGATGAATGAAAGATGCAGTTGGTGTGTGTATAAGGGAGAAGGTAAAGCAGGTTTGAGTGGGTGGTTGGAAAAGGAGGTGGATAGTGTCTCAAGGCAGCAAATGGAACAGTCCCCTCTACACCTCTCTACCCTGCCCCACCCCATCCTCTTTTTCACTCAAGAAGAGATGACAAATGGAACTGTCCAGAGAGACCCTGGGCTCTGACTATTAGTCTTGTGAGGAGTATTATTTTTCTTTCCCTATCTAGCAGAGTCTCCCAAAGCTTGACTGCCATTTCATATAATGTAGAGGGACTTGATGTCATTTGTGCCTAATTTCCCGACAAATGTGTCTCTGCGCTGCCACTGCAGAACTTTTTTCAGCAGAAAAACATTATTTCTGGTTCCAGAGCTATCCGTTGTTAAACATAATGGGTTACCATTGTATTTTTGAGAGCGCTACAGATGATGCTTATCTATGCTTATCTTGTCTATTTTTGGGCAGGGTGATTATTTCTTCTTGGTAATTAATCTGGGATCTGTCTTTGTGTAACTGAAACCTCACAGAAACAAATCGTAGGCTATACCTTACTTTGCCACAGCACCTCAAGTCCGTCTGCTCCTCTGGCTGGCTGGTGTAGGATAAATTGCCCTGTGGATCTTACCATCTATCTTCCCCCCTCCCATCATCTTGTAATCAAGATTTATCTGCTGTGAGGCAGATGGTTGTCCTTACTGCCACCTCCCCCGTCCCCCATCCCCCTCCATCCACCCCCTCCCCTTCTGGATCCTGAGCCTTGCTGCCCCTGCATGTGTCTAGACTGAAGTTATCCCCATCCACGAGGCAGCACCCTCACCCACCCACACTCCATCCTAGTACACACACACACACACACACACACACACACACACACACACACACACACACACACACACACTTCTTACCCTCCCCTCCCCCACCTCACCAAGTCCTGTAGGGCCCCATGGGATTGGGGTCATCCATCTAGGGGCTCTGGAGCACTTGCCCCCAGCTAAAAGTAGTAAAACCCACAGATGGGATTTTTTTTCTTCCTTTTTTTGTCAAATTTTATTTTGGGAACCCTTCCTCAGAGGCCAACCACAATGGGCAAATGCAACCACAGATGGCTGTCAGTGGCATTTTCTTGGTTATTATCAGGAGTCACCAAAATGACATGATGGCCTTGAGAAATTGATTGGCCCCACTGGTGAATTTGTTTAGAGAATATTTTTTTTTGAAGACCGTCTCAAGTCAAGGGCTCTCTAATAGAAAGGACACTGGTGAGGGGTGGAGGGAGGAGGGAGGGTTGAGAGAGGATAAGGCTGCTACTTGCTCTCCCCAATCCACTGCAGGTCAATGGGGACATGTGTCTGCATTGTTGTAGAAAACTCATCTTGTGGGTGGCCGCTGTGTCTGATCTGAGTGTGTCTGGCCACAGGTTGCCCATTCACAGCAGGCCCATGCTCAGGCCTATTATCTGCATTGTTACAGTGCATGCCATATTATATCTCATTAGTGGCTCACTCTGGGCAACACAAAGACCTCAGTGAAACCAGTCAGGCCTTCCACACAAACCCCACCATTCATGGGCCAAATATGGCACCCAAGGATATGCAAGACCTTTGAAACCCACCCTTGTCATAATAAGCAAAATGGCTTCTGGTTTTTCATGTTTTACTTCTGTCAGACTCTCAGGAATGTGTGTCACCAACACCTAATTCCTATGGCTATTGAAGAGAGTGACATTCATGAAATAGGAATATGTTGCCTGAAGCGACTCAAGGACAATGCTGATGTCAGTGTTGGTCAGAAATAAGTCATACTCATTATTCTAGCCAGGGAATGTACAGTTACATTATGGATTTTCTCTTTGGGTAGGTTTGTTTAATTAAAAAGATTTAGTGAGATAGCCACACCTTCTAAAACGTTTTACTTTAATCAGGAACCTCAAGGAAATTGACTACCAACAATGATATGGTAAAGAGCATATAAATTAGTCTACCATACATAAATTACCTGTAAATGACTAGGTTTGACATAAATGCATGCATTTCTCTGTGTCAATCCTCATGTTATCGTTATATGATGTTTGGTACGTGTTGCATTGCATTGCAATGCATGCATTCATCTGCGTTCGGTGTATAGATAGTAAGATAATAGATAATGTTGGCAGGCGGATCTTCCTTGCCACCATTATATGATGGCTTGTACTTGTAAGTGTTACATTGGAAGTGTATGCCCACTTTATATTTATACATTTCTCCATCAAAACCTGCGCTATTTTGGTAAACCAGTATAACAATCTCTATCATTGGTCAAATTTTTCTGTTTATATCGCCCAAACCCACTATTAGCCTCCTGTGCTCCGTACACATCGTTTATTTTTTCTCCTGTCTTTCTTTCCCCTTGCACTTCCTGCAGTCTTTCTCCTCTTCATCACAGTGCACTCTTCTCATCCTGCTCTCAATCTTGCTCAAGCTGCCTGAATCCCTCCTCTTCAGTGTCATGCTCTTCAGATAATGGCCGTTTTGTTCCAAGAGCTCTGATGGCCTGTGACGGGGATCTGCATACGTGACTTGTATTCTCTTTGTCTCTTTTCCATCATGCCCTCTTTCTACCTCGCATTCTCTCTTCCTCCCAGCATCTCTCTTTTCTCTCTCTCTCGGTTTCTCTCTGTTTATCATGTCTTTCTTTCTTTCATTCCCCTCGTTTCTCTGTTCTCCCTCTCTCTGCCCCCACGAAAAGAGAGCAATCGAGCAAGCGAGCGTCCGTCAGCCCTCCGAGTGGCGTAGGAGTGTGCCCTCAGACAAAGTGAACAATCTCCCCATCAGTCCTCCCACCCGCTGCCATTTAACTAAAGCTTGCCGCAATCTAGGCACTTGGGACCTCACCCCTTCATCCTGGTGGCCATTTTCCGGTGACTTACACGCAGCATGAGTCAGTCATGTGACCTGCAGCCAGCAGTAAAAGGTCCTCTTTGTTCACTTGGACACGGTTTACCCTTTTGCCCATTTTTTTTCTTGTGAGGAGATAATTGCACTGCAATTTTGGAGCAGTGCCGGCTGGTGAGTTCTCTGTGATGAGCGAGAGAGCAGATCCCTTTGAATCCTGGCTCGCCGCAGATAGCGGAAGAAACAAAAAGAGGAAGTCATCAATTCGTCGGAGCTTATCAGCAACCCATGTTGAGATAACACCGTCTTTTAGGTCTTGCGTCGGCGAGAATAGGGTTTAGAGCAAACAAGCATGTCAGTTTGAACGGTCCCAGCCCTCATCAACTACCTCTGAGTGTCAAAACAAACAAAAAGTGGTGATTTTTGTTAGATTTTTCAAATGCCGTGTTCTCTACATTTCTCTGCCTCCCCCATCTCTTTTGGTTAGGGACAGACTGTGCAGGCCAGTCGATAGCTCTCCAGGTGAAGGTTTTGTTTGTGTGCAGGGATTTGCAGAAACACTCTCCCCTCCCCCCACTCCAGCTGTTTCAGTTCCATGGAGGCCTCACATGGGAGCATCCCTTCTGCATGGCTAAGAACCGAAGCCATAGCCTCCTACTAAGCATTACAGCAGCAGCTGGCTAGTTGAGTTGAGGCCTTGGTAAACCATGACCCATTTCCTATCAGATTGTAGATCTTCTTTGTGCCCCTCTCTCTTCAATACTTCCATAATGATGGCAGATAATGTCTCAGATGTCAGAGATATACAGTATCAGACTCAGGGTTAAAAAAACATTGTAGTAGGACTGTGTGTGTGTGTGTGTGTGTGTGTGTGTCTTTGCATCTGTGTGTGTGTGCCTTTAAATCTGATTATACCGATTGGATATAGAAGCTTCTGAGAATAAAGGGTTTGTCACAAACAGTCTCAAAACAGAACGAAAGGTTGTCATGCAGTTTCTTTCTCTCTTGACTTGCTCTCTCTCTGCTTGTCTGTATGTACAGTATGTGTGCTTGGCTGTTCATCCCCAGACTCTAATGCCCTTCTCTTTCGCTTCTCTCCTATCTATCACTTCTCTCCTATCCTGTCAGCTTCCCCCCTCATCTCTCTACCACCCCTTCTCTGCTCTCTATATCCTTTCTTCCTTTGCCTCACGGTTGTAATTCTCTCATGCACTGTAGCTTTGCAGCTATCTGTCAGTGCCGGTGCCTAAGAGAGTTACATTTACCTAGCGAACAAAAACCTCACTCCCACTCAACACGGAGAAGAAAAAGTCAACTTGTGACAAACCACCACAGGCTTTTCTCTTCAGGCTTGCTTTGTGTCTGTTCTGTCTGCTTCAGACCTCGAGAATGGATGGATGGATGGATCCTGCCTATTGTGCATCCTGTTGCAAAACCCAAAGCCCACTTTCCAGAATGTGTGGCTTTCAGTTTCTATGCTCCCTTCAGGAAATCTAATACGCCACTCACGCCACAATACAAAAAAAGGGACGGTGGGGGTGAGGCTGGGGGCTGTCACTCTCTGAAGCTCCTTACCTCTTCTCTCTTTTGGGTTAATCCGCCGCTTCTCAACTGTTGCCCCTCGTGTTTTGGCTGTGACTCTTCCCTATCCATGTCAGACGCCTGCATTGGTGGACAGCTTGGCTTTCAAAAGCACAATGGAGAGGCATATCAGCTCTGAAACCTGAGCAGAGGCTTGGCCTGCTCTTGGCTCATGCACTGGGCCCTTGGCTGGCTGCCAAGTCTGCTAGGGGGTCAAGGTGCGTCTGCAAGGAAAACAACTTTTTGTTTTTCAGAGAAATAAGAAAAAAAATTGGAGTTGAAGACAAGGTCTGATGCATGTGGAACAAAGCTAACCAGCTTGAAGGAGAGAACTGGTTGCAACAGGCAAATGCATTGCTTGCCGTCGAGTTGTTTGGATGGGGTGTGTTTTGGCAGTAGTTTTGGTCCCTCACCACAACTGACTTTTCCTTCTTTGTTCCTGTCTCCCTTTTAATTGTTATCCTCTTTTTTTCTTGTCTTTTCAGTTTCATCTCAAGGGAAACTAACTTGCTGCCTACCATCTTCTGTTCTGTTTGTTGATGTGCCACATTTTAAAACTCTGCCCAATAACCTCAATTAAAATTGCTAAGCTTTTACACTAGTGACCAATCTAAGATCTCTGGAGAGGACCTAATACCGTTTACTTCTAGCTGCTAAAATAACTTCAAGCCTGAAATGTAATTACCATGTCTTCCAAGTTTCTGCAGTAAGCAGCCCCTGTTGATGTTTTTGACATGCAGTTTGTGTGCTTTACCCCCACAGAGCTGTCACGTCCAAGCAAGTGGTTGCTGAAGGAGATGGGATTGGGGCCTCGGCCCACTGGAGACAGACTCAGATCATCGCCCCCTGCAGGCCAGGCAGGCTCGCTGTGAGGCCCTGTCTTCCCATCCATGGTGAGTGCACCCCCATTCACATCGTTCACCATGAAGTTTTTGAATCTCTGGAGATGAGTAGCACTTTACAATAGCTGTCCAAGTTTATTAAATAGCTTATTAACACCAGTAGGTAGTTAATTAACTGTTAATAGATAGCTGATAGCTGATACCTGTCCAAGTTTATTAAATAGCTTATTAACACCAGTAGGTAGTTAATTAACTGTTAATAGATATCAGTTAAGCGTTAACAGTAACAGTAATTAACAGAAAAAAAACTATTTCACATAATAGGTAATTAATTAATTGACAGTTAGTTTACAGTTTGTTATTATGACTAAATTATGAAATGGGAAAAGATCATAGTTTTCATCAGTCATCAGTCATATTACTGATTGGAAAATGCTAACTGTCCAATTACAAGTAGTTACTTAATGATGAACATTGGGTTTCTTCTTTCAAACAAAATATAGATTAAGATGAATGAATGAAAGAATGAATGTCCAGAGATGTAGACAAGATAGCTGATGTTGACAACTAACTTACAGTACTGCTACTCGGTTCATATTTTTATGAGCTCAGTTCTACATTCTATTCCAGCTTTTGAAAAACATGGACTAGATCAAGAAATTTGAAATGACCCCCCAAGGACAAGATTTTTTAAATGACAACCCCCCCCCCCCCTTAAGACTTTTGGGTGGCCAGAAAGAACTTGTCTGTGGTTGACTGTTGTGGTAAATCCATGGGGGCATTAGCATTTCAAGTGCTTTAAGCCAGACCTCATCTGTGCTTCCATGCCAAGTGCACCCGCCTCCTCCACAGACATTTGGGGGATTGAACCATTGAAATTGAGAAATTGGCATTTAATTGACCCAGGCATAGGGGAGCCAGTTTGTCAGGATGAACACGGAACAGTTAAGCAGGGGGGCTTGATAGGGATATACTGTGAGCAGCGGGTAAAAAAAAAGACAAATTTGTATGAAGTTTTTTTTCTCCATTTGCAAATTGGCATATTATGCAGATATTGAAGGACTCAGAGAAAGTCTAAAAATGTTATTCTCAAGTCATGAGATGCTTAGGGAGATGATGGTCTTAAAATACAATAGTAAGCTCCTTGGAGGTATGGGCTTATTGAAAATCTAAAAAAAGAGGTTATGTTAGAAGACAGTAGTGGCGTATGGTTCGTGTTAGCCTATTTGGAGAGACTTTGTTCTACTCTACAAGTTATATAATTTACCCTGTGTCCATTCCAAACAACTCTGTTTCCACACCACTGCGAACGCAGCCAAAAAAAGGAAATGGCTCCCTGGACTGTACAGCTCTGGCAAAGAAAAGAGGTTGGCTATGATAATTCCATATGCTGAATGGTTTTATAATCTTTGTGAAAATGGACCGTAAGCTCTTTTTGACTCTGCAAGAGCATGTGTTATTAAACAGTAGAATTAACTGCAGGTTCAGACTATTCATTTTATTTCAAACTGCCAAAAAGTGTCGCCTGAAGCAGGCTCTGTTAGACCTGTACTGAATTGTGTGCAGATCACAAGATTCATTTGAGCTAGGGATGCCAGAACCATAATCCCTGGGGTAAAACAAGGTCAAACTTAGGTATTGCATTTGCCCAATGTTGCCCAGCACTTAACTTTGATGGAAATGTATGCCCCTGCCTATATATCATTGTGATCTGGACCTGTTGCTGTGAATATAACATTACACGAGCCATTATGTAGTGGACTACTTTGGCCACATACCATTCGTCTTACTGTCACTCCCACAGGGTTCTCTCAATAGGCTGAGGAACCGCGCAGGCATTCATACTCCGCTGAAAGTCATTTTCGCTTTTGGGAAATGAGTAAGCCTGCGGTGTCCATAACCACGGATTGTTGACTGGCTCGCCAAGGCTGCACCGCTTTGCTGCTGAGTCAAGACTGCAAAACATTTCATTTGCAACCTCAAAATGAGATTCACCAAAAAATCAAACTTCCCGGATGCTTTTGTGGAGTGTGCTTAGTGAATATTGGGAGGCTGGTGAGAGGAAGGGAAACCTTGGAATGAGAGGCTTCTGAGCTGTGAGCAGAAAAAAAATAAAAAACAAAGACCGTTCTGTTCAAAAGATGACTTCCTCCCTTTGCTTTGAAAGTGAGAAACAAGGAGGGAAGACGGTGGCCCTTGTTTGTGAAGACGAGGCACGGCACAGCGTCACCAGTGTCTGCTCGGGGCTCATCTAATTATCCTTGTGCCCATCCAGCCGTGAAATAGTCGTTTGGCTGTGAAATGGAACCAGTGTGTCTCCCCTTTAGAGCGTCCAGTGTCTTTTAGCAGCGGCGACAACGGCGGAGACAGGCATTTTAAGCACTAACGGCCAGATTCAGTGGCCATTATGACCAGAACGACGCTGAGGGCACACCAGAGGATTCTATACAGGGGATTATTAACTTTGATCTTCTCCATGACCGGAGGAGTGGGATGGCAGGCAATTAGAAAAGGGGCTGCCAATTTATTCTTTTTCTTTTTGTTCCCTGTTTTTTTTTTTTTTTTTTTTTTGAGAACTTGTTTTTCTCTCTCTCTTGTTCACTCACTGTTGTGAGGAACGAGATAGGCAAAGCAAGTCAGGCCCATTCTCTCGTGCTGGTCACAAAATTGAGTACATAAACGCAGGAAGTGACAGAGATAACAACATAACGAAAGCTTTTTATTTCCCTTCACGCCACGTCTCCACAAGAGACACTGGACTTTGTAAGTGTTCTGTGGTTATCTTCCACAGACCTATTTTTCCTCTTTGTGAACTGGCAAAACAAACCGATGAAGCTCAATGCTATGGGGAAGTGTAACGTCATTTGCTTCATTCCAGTCCATATTGGGTCACACAAGGCTTTGTTACCACAGAGCCTTTTGCATTCTTTTGAACAGATGGAGTGGATGAAATCCGAGCAACTGATTTGAATGGTGTGTGCACTGCATTGGGGAAATGGGTTGGGAATGGATGAAGACCACGCGTAGACTCCTGTGGCTCATTTAGGGGACCTCGTCTACGGCAGATAAAGAGAAATATTTATCATCAGAGTGCATTTTACGATATGTCCCATAGCTGTTGAATTACTCATGTAATGCCTTCCAAATGCGGTGCAGCCCCAAGTGCTATTTGAGTGGCGACCTAAAGCGTCTACAAAGAGGTTTATGTTACATTGCTACGTCGAAGACCGCTGAATCTTAAGCTCACTTTTTGACAGCATGGAAACGAAACATGCCCATGCGACCTTCGACTGCTTATTGCCCACATATTGACTTCATCACTTTTAGGCGGGAGGAAAAGAAAGAACCAGTTCAAAACAAATACTTGTCATCTAGTGAGCTTATAAAGTCAGCCGGCTAAATCAACCCAAATAATCTCTGATTGAGTGTGAAGTTGTGTTCCCTAAGCATGAACCCATTTGGATGCCTTCCAGTAAACATCTCACATTTTTTTTTACAAATATGTCTGTGCCTTGTTGACATTGCATGCTGCCTTTGATCAAATCACCAAACTACAGAGGGATAGGGGATAGGTCCAGACATCTGCTCAATCTGTGTGTTCCTAGAATTGTCATTCTTTTAATGGGAACAATGGAAGAGAAAGGAGGAAGGAAGAAACTTGAAGGAAATTCCCTCTCTGATTTCATCATATCTTCATTTTTTGTGTTTGTTGTAATATAGCAGTGCTGCAGGGTTCCTCTCATAAGCAGTGTTGACATTTGAACTTCCAAATGAATAGTAACTAGTATTAATGTATAATGTCTTTCATTTGGAAAGCACTATAACTAGCAGAACATTGCTCGTACTATCCACTTCAACAATGTCACCCTTAGCATGCCTCGTACATTGGCTTGATTGACACACGGTCAGGTTGAGCACCTTCTGCAGAATGACCACAAGGAGTGCATAGCTGTTGGGTTGTTGGGTTGTTTGGGGCAGCTGGGTTTTTCAGTGACCGGAAGCCATGATGGATGGAGGCTGACTGAGCAAGGCCTCTGATTTGTGTATTCTGATAATTGCACCAGTCCTTGGCTATGGGGATTTCTTGAAATCAAGGCACTGGAAGAACTATGTAATTGAGGCTTTTTAAGGTTCTTTTGGCTCACACCTGAGTGCTATGGCCTCCCTCACTGTTTATGAAGCATTGCAGCAGGGCTGGAGAGGTAGTATAAATAGCTTTGTAAAGAAAATATTTACTCAACAACCTGATTGTAAATTTGAAAAAGCACTTAACGGCAGCACTCTGAATCTTTTTTTTTTTTTTTCTGTCCAGCATACTGGCTTAACCAGCAGGGCTCCAAGGACGCATCGTAGTCATTTATAGGGCACTCTGTGACAGGCTGCATCGTTAAACACCAGCGAGCCAATTATCCATGTGTGCTTTTTTCCCCAGCATCCAGCGTTGCACAGCTAGCATCCTTCACACGTGGCAAAATGCCCTCTGATTAAGCTCCCTCATATATCGGGGGGCGGCGGGAGGGATTTAAACCAACTCATTTTTTTATGCCACTGATGGGCAATTAGGTGGCGTCTCCAGCTTCCCTGGACTGTTTGCTCAGGGGCGCCAGAGTGTTTGACTGCTGATTAGTTTTTTGATGTCTGCGTGGGGGCCGAGGCGGACAGCGGCGTGTCTGATTGACAGCATCTCATACTCCCGAGAGCTCATGTGGTATGTCCAGTCAGTCTCTCTCTCCCTCTCTCCTTCTCTCTCTCTCTCTCTCTCTCTGAGGTGTCATTGGCCTTCAGCACCGTCAGTCAAGATTACAAGGGGAGGTACAAGCCCCCAGATTGGACAGGTGCCACTTGTTACTCTCCCTATTCCTATTATTATTGTGATGTGACCAGCTGGTGACTCTGGTGCCCCTGAAGAACAGACAGGGGATTGGCCGTCTGCTCCTGGGAGCGTTGACCTTGTCTCTTTAAGCACCGGACAGAAAACAACAGAGAAAAAAAAAGGAAAAATCATTCTGGACTCGTTTCAGAGGGTATGCTGCTGTGTACAGTGCTAACTTACATGCTCTTGACCGTAAAATTTTAAGCCCCTGGAATCGGGCCATTTGGCTCTGCTCAGCTCACTTAGACGCCTAGAGTGCATTAAATGAGTCCCACACCACTGCTTCTCGGGGCTCAAACGCCGATCTTTTCATGATTCTAGGACTCCATACCGTCCACGTTCATTCAACTTTGAACTCTCAAACCATCAAGAGTCGGAGTATTTGCACCAGATTTCAAGATGAACCCATTAGATGTGTGCAATGTTAAGTAATTACTGCCCCTCTGAGAGGACGTGTTTTATTGCATCGATCTCCAGACCTGCCTTTTTCATGCCAAAGAAGAGCTATCCATGAAGGCCTTTGAGAGAAGTAACAGTCGCCATTTTGTTAGTTTGGCTGCTACAGTTAGCTTGCCTGCACTCCAGAGGTATCTGGTGAGAGTTCTCATCGAACAAGGCAAAATGTGGGGATAGGAGTCAACACTGGAGTACCGTCTCACCGTGTGGAGACAGGGGACACATAAACATGCAGTTGGAGCAGTTTATACAGCGCAAACTGGGGGTGGGGGGTAGATTTGTTTGGGAGTGAAATGCAGACACCGGAGGTTCTGTGTGGGCGTCCTCGCAGCAGGGATCTTAAGAAGCGTTGGGTTTGCGAGTTGTGTTTGTGCGGGTGATGTCCTCTAGACACGATTGTGCCAAGACACACTTGGAGTGGGAGAGGAAGTGTAAGGCAGAGTGACACTGTTAATGGGAGCTTTTTTATTCAGACACATTAATTTTCCTTTTTTGTACACTCTCTCTCTCTCTCTCTCTCTCTCTCTCTCTCTCTCACACTCACACTCACACACACACACACACACACACACACACACACACACACACACACACACACACACACACTCCTTATAAACAGAGTCTCATAAACACACAGAAGTAAACGCACAGATGCACGTCCACAGAGTCTCTCCCACAAATAAACACGGACTCAGGTCCACTGCTTCCCATACTTCAAATAATCCCCTCCTCACTGACTTTTGGTTTTCACGGCATGGGCCTCCCAGGGGCGCTAGGAGACTTCGGCAGACCAAACATCAAAGACGCCTGTGCTTTTTATCAAAGCTTGTTGTGTTTCACTTTCTTTCTTTCTTTCTTTCTTTCATTTGCCATCTTCTTCCTTCTTTGTTATTTTTTCGTTACTTTTCTTTTTCATCTGTGTGTGTGTATATATATTTTTTTCTTTTCTTCATGTACAGTGTGTGTGCTGAGTGGGTTTTTTGTATGTGTCGGTGTGTGTGTATGTGTGTGTGTGTGTGTGTGTGTGTGTGTGTGTGTGTGTGTGTGTGTGTTTTTGTGTGTTTAATCAGTATCGCTTCTCTTCTACTTCTGTCCTCCCACTCCTTCCTTACGGCTTCTTCCAAACTGACCACCATCGCTGCCTCCTCCAGTGCCTCTGTAAGCTTTGCACAGCCTAGCCACCACCGAACACTCTACTCAACTCCCTCTCAAAGAAATCCTTTCTCTTCCCCTGCCTTTTTACACCTGGCTCCGACAGGGAAGGTGCTAATGGAGGTGGTGTTTAATATGCAGCGGTGCGGTTCCCGCGCCATTGATGGTGGTAATAGTGTGCATAGTTATTAAGGCGGCGTTAAGACGTTAATGATAATTGCCATGAGCAAGAAGATGATGACAGATATTAGAATGGTGATTGGATTGGTGATGTTAGTCCATTCCAAGTTCCAACGCTGTGTTTGATCAAATTTAACCTTGATAACACAGTCTGCGACCTTCACTGACAAGAGGTTTGATTCGATGAAAGTGTATATCATCGTACACCGCACAGACATATCATGTACATGTATTCATTATACACATTTGAAGGTGTTTTGTTTGTTATATTTGGAGGGACACACACACACAGATGCACACACACACACACACACACACACACACACACACACACACACACACACTCTGTCTCTGTAATTTGACTTTTCACTTTAAGTGAGTGCTAGCATGCCAGCTGTAGCCTATGCCCAAGTCTAATGTGGCCTGTGACCTAGTATGCTGTGACCTCTCACCTCTCTGAAAGGTCATCTCATTCAGTCATCTCTTAAGTGATGGGGTGGTCAGCTGTTGGTGTGTGCCCACACGATTCTCAGATTCACTAAGTGACCAAAGGTCATAGGATCACGACCAGTAGTGTGGGACCGCACAACTGCACCATGACTCGGTGCATGAAACAGATTTTGAATTATGCAATTAGTTATGTTTAACATTGAGTTTTGGACTTGTATTTACATATGAAGCCTCAATACAAAAGCTAGAGCCATGATATTTTATAGATTTGTAGAAGATAGATAGAATTTTTTTAGATTGATTTAGTATAGGTATTTTTTTTTCATGTGGTTGATGTGGCCCAAGATAGAGAAAAACCTGAGGGCACATAAAATGAATGCATTTGGTGAACTATTTTTAAAGGATACTGCCATCATTGCCATAGGGTTCACTGTCAGGGAACTAGCCTTGATTTAAATGCTCATTAAGCAATTTCTAAATTGCATATCAGGATGATGGCGGCGGAGAGCATAACGAGGTGTTGATGAATCGGATACCCATGTCGCTTTTTTTGTTCTGGTGCAGCAACAAGCAACCATGAAAGCAGCTAAACACTATTAGGATTCTAATTACCAAAAATTCTATTACAAGCTAATCAGATCTGATGCCGTGTTGTTTCACAGCCATTCCTGCTCCGGTGTGTTTCTCCGCCTAATAATAATGAGTTAAAAAAAAAACCCAGAACAAAGATGCAGGCACTTCTGCTTTGGAAAATGTGTTGTTTTGGGCTCGCCCTTTTAATTTAATTCCTCCGTAATTGGTGTTTGTGTGTGTGGAGAGGAAGGGGGTGTTTGCAGTGGTCTGTTTTTTGTCTCTCTCACAGCCGACCAGCCAAGGTGTGCTTGAAAGGACACAAGCCTGCGCCACTAGTGCGCTGAGAGGGTGCAAAGGGTTTTTACGGCTGCGCCGTCGCCTTCCTCCCTCTCTCGTTATCACCCTTAACAGAGGAAGTGCTCTGCTCTCGCTGCAGGCCTGGCTGCTCCGCTGAGAGGCCCCCCGGCTAAGGGCTGTGGGAGAGCAGACGAGAGACCGGTCTTTGTGTCTGTCACATGAGGAGAACCTCGCGAACGTTTCTCATTGTCAGACATGGCGAAATGTGTTTGTGGTTAACTAGAGACATGCGGCTCGCTAAACCACATCAGTGTCTTTGCACAGGACCTTTCCACAAATGGAAAATTGAGAGGCTATGGGTGAGGCATTCTTTCTAATTAGTTTCAGGCAAGAATTTCCTCTGTGTGCCTCAAAGTGATCTGTTTTTCAGAAGATTTGGTGAAGGATGTCAAAAGTTAATTGTAGTTATTTTGATGATTCATATAATACGTGTTTGTCCTAATGATAGTGTAAGTACAAGACCACATGGATAGAACAAATAGTGTAACTTTCTCAACTTTGATCCTCTAATTGTAGGGGGAACGTGTTGCTGCAAGGAAACGGTTCCATTGTAGTCATCACAAATGAGACCCTTTTGTTTTGACAAAAAAAAAAAGAACCCACTTAGGATGTTAATTTCCTCCTGGCTCTTTTGGAACCTTAGCAGTCCCGTCACCCTCCAAATGAAATAAATCTCCTGGTTGTTGGGGAAATATCTCCGGCCTTTTTTTCAAAGGGAGCTCAGTAGTTGATGACGGAGGGTACTGTTTTTGGAAGCCCCCCCCATTGTGTCTCATCTTGCCTTTTATTAAGTGCGACAGACGCTCAGCTTGAAGCAAGCGTTCATGGCGTAGTGGCTGAACTAGATGAAGTCCACTGGAAGAAGGCGAATAAAGTATGTGCTTGAGTCTAAATGAGCAAACTTGTAATTGAATGAAAGTAATTATGCATGAAATAATTTGTAGTGGAATAAAAACAAATAGGCTTTTGAACAGAGCTGAATGTAAGACTGCTGGCGAAGGTTGAGACATTGTTTTCCTGGCTCTTTTATCAGTTTTAAGGTAAACCCCCCCACTCCCCCACACCATCCACAAAGCAGTTTTTTAGATGTGGGCCATTCATCGTTAAGTAGCGGAACCTGCAGGTGGGGCCGGGTCACAGGTCAACTTTGAGAGCAGGAGTGCAAACTCACTTCCTGAAGGGGACCTTGATGAGCGATGGATGAGAGTTCTTTTGATGGGAGTAAATTGGCTTTGGAAGCCTGTTGGTATGGTTGCTATAGAGAGGGGCAAGGACACAGGGGGCTCAGAGGGCTGTGGCCTCCAGAGGCATGGAGAATCAGATAACAAGCTTGGAAACTGGGCAATCAGCGGCCGAGTAATGTTATGTGCACAATGACTTAGGAAACATACAGCTGGGCAGGAGTCTGGTTCTCATTCACAGTGACCCAGGTTGGGACTTGTTGGAATTAAGACACCAGGCCCATGTTATGTACACTGTTTGAGTTAGGGATATTGTGATTCGTGTCATGTGTTTGCATTCAGCCAATTGCCTTATTGCAGTGTCATGGCTGTTTACTAGCGTGTGTCGCTTCATTTTTTTGTCTCTCCGAGTTGTTGAACAAATTACAAGGAAGCAGGCAGTTTCAGCTGAGCATCCATGGTAGCTGTCAGAGAGGAATCCTTCTGGAAAGATGTCCCATGATCAGGTTTGACAGCCACAGACTTGCGCTTTACTTTCAGATTGATGCTCAGCTTTGTGGAGAGTGATGTTGCCAGCTCTCCCAGAAAAGAAAATGGTTAAACATTATACATTTTTTTTTTTGTAAAATTTTGATTTATTGCTTTCCATGTTGTCATGTTGAAATATAGACATAAAAAATTTGGTGATCTCATTCAATTTTTCATTTTAAGATTCCAAGCATTGGACGATTTCTGACAAAAATGCAGACTTTAAGTTAGTGCCAAAGTACAGTTCTGTACCGGCATGTTTGTGCGGCTCTGTTTTCTATTGTTCAGATCTTTTTTTTTTTTTTTTTTTCCATTTTCCTGCCACTATTTTGGTTAATTTTGCAATGAGCTGTTTACATTTAGCATTGGATGGACGTTGGATCTGATTGCATGATTTCATTGTTTCTTTTCAATAGTCGGACAACATTATGCCACGAGAGAGAGAGAGAGAGAGAGAGAGAGAGAGAGAGAGAGAGAGAGAGAGAGAGAGATAAGAACTTGCAGAGAGGAAAAAAGGCTGTTCCTCTTTTCCCATTGGAATAAAACAAAAATAGTGTTTTCCTTTCCTGTGGCTCCCTTCGGAATACTTTGTGCCGCCGGCTGGAGGTGTTGGGTTTTGGCTGTGTGTGTGTGACTGTGACTGTGTCTGTGTCTGTGTCTGTGTCTGTGTCTGGCTTGGTCTGGGGAGACAGGGGTGAATGCAGAGATAAGAACTCTCTGCCCTCCCAGAGCTCACTGGAAAAGAGCCGGCAGTGAATGGGCTTTGTGTGTGTGTCAGAAAAGAGATGAGAGATTTGGACGGGACTGACCACCATTTGCCAGTCAAATCTCATAGGGAGGGCGGATGGCGGGTGGGAGGGACAGAGGCCGGATAGACTCAAACCAGGTCAGTGGGTCTTTGCAAAAAAAAAAAAACACGTTAAGAGAAAGGGTTACAGTGGGTCAATTTCCTTCTCTCTACGCTGATGTCACTTCCTGTCTGCGAGATGGTCGAGCCCCTCCTTGGCTCTCCTCTCACCTCTGGAACAGCCGTCTGTGAATGCATCGCCATCCCATAATATGTCACACCACAGCGTGTTTGACGTCAGTAATGGAGAGGACATATTGACGCAAATGGCCACAGGCAGGCGAATGAGTCTTTGGAGACCGGCGCACAAAGACTACCCCCCTCCCCTCTCCCCCATCCTCTTTCGAGTTAACCTTTTCTTCTTCCTGAGTTGATCTTCCTTCCTTTTCTCTCTCTGCCCCTCTCTTTCCATCCGTTCATCTGATTTTTCCCTCGCTTTGACCCAGTAGAGGGTATTTTTCTCTTCATCTTTTCCACTTTTTGCTCTTGGATTTGGTCCTATTCGCTGGCCTTTGTTTCGCCTTGTTTACAATTCTAAAAGGGAAACAGATGCGCTCACCTTGGATGTTACAGTATATAGTGCAGTTCTATGCACATGGCTTAGGGTATGCATTTTTGTAGCCATGACTCTTTAGCAGGTGTGTGTGTGTGTGTGTGTGTGTGTGTGTGTGTGTGTGTGTGTGAGTGTGTGTGTATATGTGCTTTGCATACCTGTTTGTCTTCTATTTGTATGGAAGATAATGTGTGTGTGTGTGTCTGTGTATTTGTGTGAGTGGGCGTGTGAGTATGTATATGTGTGTGTATCTTGTCCATTTCTCCAGGGACGCACTGTCTAGCCAGTGTGATTGATTGACAGTCCACACACAGGATGGCTCTCTGGGGGTTGAATGGCTTTGGGTTGGAGGGGTGTCTGGGGGTCGGGGGGTGGATGGGGGTATTTGTTTAACTGAAGGATTACACACGTGAGGCCCTGAAAGCCTAATATGTTTTCATTTAAAGGACACCACTGTCAAAGGCTGATCCCCCCCCTCCCTCCCCCTCTCCCTCCCTCCTTCTGCCAGCTTGGTCTCTTCCTTTCCTCCTCTCCGCGGCTGTCTACCTGTCACCACCTAAACCAACTATTTATTCCAGTCAAATGGGTTTTCTTTGGCCTCCAGCGCATTTGCAATTATAATGGAATCACTCTGAGCTGACTATCAATTAATAATCAGGAGAGCTTATTGCTCCCATCTCCCTCATTGTTAAAAATGACTGTGAAATTGTCATTTCTGCAGTAAAAAATGATGCTGAATAATGTGGGTAATTTGTAGAGCAATTCGCTGCTGCTGAATTGAAATTGCCATGTATAGCCTAATGCTGCTAAAGATGGCAGTTGTGAAATGATTGATTGGGATAATGCTTTGTCGATTACCATCCTACAACATTTTTGTGAAATTGCTTTGTTTAGCTGGTTAACTTTTTGTTTCCAGTGATTAGTAAGCACACTTATGTAGTACACTTATTCAAATGCAGTACCTGCACTGTGTTGCCTCGCAGTGAAAATGCAACAGGCAGAGAGGATGTGGGTGGGAAACGCAACATGGCTAGCAAGCATACTCTCTCACCCACCTATCTCCCCCACCACTGCACGGATGCAGCCAGGCGCCGGTCGAAGGCCACCATCACTCCTGGCCGGCCCGCAGGCTGCTCGATAAAGCAGAGGAGAGAACGACATGCGCTGACACGCCCCGCCACCAGGGAAGCGCTTTGCCGTGACCCCCTTACGAGACAGCAGTTGTAGCTGCTGCTTTACTCCACCGGGCTGCCAGTGGGCTGTTCAGATCAGCTTGGAGTGAAGTGAAGGCCCAGCTTGGCCAGTCTGACAGTGATGGGAGCCCTGCATAGACATATAGTAGTATAGATAGTATATATATAATTGAACATAATACATGCCATGAAAGTGGATCCATATCCATCAGGTTTAATCTGAGTTGGATTAATCACGTGATTAACCAGTTAATTTTGCCAACACTAATATATACATAAACACTGGTGCACCATGGCCTGCTTCCTTGTCACAGCTCATTCAAAACAGCGTATACTCACAAAGTTCCTATCTAGATTTGCCTGTTTGGTTGACTGGATTTAAAGCCCCAGATGGTTGACCCTGTTCTACAGTACGTTGACTTTGCATAGTATGTTTCCTTACTGAGAACCAGGCGCTAGAAAACTACACTTGACCCTTTTTAGTTTTTCTCTTTAGCTCTCACAAAGTGATTATCATGCAGAAATTGCACAATTTGCAATTTTTATGCCAACAGCTTTATCCTTCTTTTTTCTCCCCTACTTCTGCTTTGAATCTGTCCATTTTAAAATTTACAGTTCCCTCTTTGCATAAATTATTTACATGTGCCCAATATAACCAAATGAAGCAGACTCCCTCCCTCCCTTCCAAGGAAAGCTACTCTAGTCTACTGAACTAGAGAGGCACAGTGTAGCAGCGAGCAGCAGCTCTGTGGCGGGTGGGCCGAGTGGCCTACATCTTTACACGAGTGCAGTAGTGGACGCCACGGGCGGTGCTGGTCACTGGGCCATTCCCCCCATTGTTCTCTCCCCATAAGGGAGCCAGCAAGCGCTGGAGAAGAGAAAAGAAAAGCCAAGAGGAGAGAGAGGGCTTGTGTTGTCATCGATGGGCCTCACAAAACACACACACACACACACACACACACACACACACACACACACACACACACACACTCACACAGAGGCATGCATGCACACACACAACTCTGACCCCCCTGACACACACACACACACACACACACACACACACACACACACACACACACACACACACACACACACACACACACACACACACACACAGACTCTCCCTCATCCATAAGGAAGACAGAAATGGGTCATGCGGGCTGCAGGAAAATGACACATTGATCTCCATCTCTATGCCTCTGCACTGTATTTAGCAGCTACTGCCCTGTGACTGGGAGAGTGGGGGTTGAAGGGGTGAAAACAAATGGAGAGAGAGAAAGGCTGAGAGCCGGTTACGTCCACAG
>JAODXP020000015.1:30162474-30179974 GCA_027497455.2 Sardinella longiceps | reverse complement strand
CCATTGACACACTGGATGGACACGCTCTGTAGCGGACAGTCACTTATCAGCTAGGAAAGTGTTTTTAAGTGCCGTTCAAAGTATGGAAGAGTCTTCCAGGAAGACTGACATCCTGGTGTCACAGCCACAGACGGGGTTCTTTGGTCCTCTGGACCCTGCAGATGAGTGTGATCTCCCTTCAGAACGCGATTCTCTTCTGTGATTGACTGATGGGTGACCATTGTTCTCGGATAACTGGCTACTTTGGAAGTAGTTCCAAAAATAACTAATCTAATAACTGATCACTGTTCCATATGAATGCCTTTTAGAATGGTAACTATAACAACAATAACCAGCTTCACGTGCCTACATTTCAACAAGTAGCTTCACATACCTCCTATAGACAGGAATGAAGAAGAACCAATCAGTGGTTTACGTGGTGTCATGGTCTCCATAGCAAATGATCTCTTGCCATTGCAGTGCCGATGAGTGATTTAAGGGCGCGCCGTCACTGCACTGTCAGAGTTACAAAATAGTCTTTAGTCTTCGCCTAATACTCCTAACAAGGACACTTGTAATGCTTTGCCTTTCCTTTAGTGCCAGGGGAGGCAAGACGTTTCTGAAGAGGTGATGAAGCACCTTTTCAGCTCCTCTTTGTTTGGATGGCTTACCAGAAGCAATCAATGAACCTCCTGTTGACATGCCTGTTGTCAATGGAGCACACAGTCAAGGCTTAGTCTTGTTATTGGGTTTAGGGTTCAAGTTTAGACCAAGGTCATGGTTAGAGTTTGTGAACCAAGGGTGTTGTTTCCATTTGTGTGGTCCTCAATAGCTTAAATAGCATTTTTTCTAGGTCTGTTTTTCCATGTTAAACTTGCCGAGAATAGACACAGATAGATAAGAAAATCCCTACAAGTTAGACAGAAGAAAGCAAGGAGGCAGAAAGCTTAAAAAGTCCATTACTGCAAGTAAAGTAGCATGGGCGGTATTAGGAAGCAATCTGTGCCTCTTGTCAGTATCACAATAGCTGTGCTGCGAGAGCACGGTGTTGAGTTTGATTTCTAAAACTGTGACTGGCACCACAGATTCCCGTTGCCAAGCAGAGATTTGATGAGTCATTGGTTCAGTGTCGTGGGCTACAGAAAGAACCCTCTAACTGTCATTGCCATAGCAACTCGACTAATAAATGTGAACAGTGTGCTGGTTTAAGCACCACAGTAGCTTTTTTCAGGCATTGAGGTAGGTGTTTGCTTATCCACAACCATGGAGTTGGGCTTTTGTAAAATGGTGCTTTTTGGATAGCCTACTTTTTTTTTTTTTTGCATTTTCTTTTTTTGTGTGTGTTTGTGTATGTGCGTGTTTGTGTGTATTTGTGTCAATGTGTATTTGTGTGAATACTTGAGTGCTAGCTTTATCACTTTATTTTGTCCAAAGGGGTATTTTAAGAAGGTGGTCATGTGGAAGAAATGGGTATGTTAAACTGGAGGTAGAAGTAAACCTGATAGTAGAAAAGCCTGGAATCATACTCTTAATATAGTATAGTCCTAAATATAGTACTTAATATAGTCCGTAGGCTCCTCTATTAGCAGTTTTACCACGTTTCCTAGGTTGACTAAGCTAGGTTTAGACCTTAGCCACCTTTTTGGAGTATACCTGTGGGGTACTCCAAGAGGGTGGTTAAGTGCTAAACCTAGCTTTTTTTCTTCTTTGACTGAACCCAGCAGTGGCTACCCCTCTTGTATTTAGTGATGTTCCTCACCATCCGTGCTAGCCTATTCTCCTGTCTGTGTCCACCTTTATTAGCGTCTTCCCATCTGGGTCTCATTAAAATGGCTGTCTGGGGCAGACAGGCCTGCGGATGAGGCGCTGAGGGACTAGCATTAGCATCTTCCCCTCCCTGTAGCTGCGGCAGGAGAGCAGGCTAGCAGCTAACTGGGCTAATTAGCCCCTAGCTAAGTCTGAATCTGAATCTTCACAGAGAGTGTCCTCCACACTTCCTGCAAGAGTCGTGATAGCCTTAGGGTGAGGTCTCTCCTCTTCCATCCCACCCACCCTCCAGCTTTTTTTTATCTCATTCGCTCATACTCTCATTCCTCTCTCTCTCTCTCTCTCTCTCTCTCTCTCTCTCTCTTGCTCTATCTCCCCCTGTCTATGTCTCTGTCCTCAGTGCTCATTTCATATTCAACTACAATTCTGACTTTTCTTTTCATTTCTTCCATGCCCCCTCCCGCCAACCACCCCCACTCCCACCCCCACCCTCCCTGTCTGGTTGGGGTAGTGATGGAGGACAGCCTGAGCCCTCTGACAGCCAGGCCCTGATCTGGCTCCATGTTTTGTGCTGACGTGCTAGCGTTAGCGCTGTTAGCTGGCGTGTAAGGTCAGACACGCCGCTCCTCAGCCACGCTCTCTGACTGCTAATTACCCATCCATCCACACTTGCTCTTCACCGCATACTGTCACACACACACACCCTGGCCGTCTTGTCTTGTCATTTGTGTCAAATCAAGTTGTGTGTGTGTTTCTGCATTTGCTCACGTGGGCTGGGGAACAAGACGACAAGAGAGAGATAAAGAGTGGTGTGAACGTAAGGAGTCAAATCAGTATCAAATTTGTATGTCTCTCTCTCTCTCTCTCTCTCTCTCTCTCTCTCTCCCTCTCTCGCTCTCTGTGTGTGTGTGTGTGTGTGTGTGTGTGAGTGTGTGTGTGTGTGTGTGAGTGTGTGTTTGAGAAATGGAACTGGATTTTGAAACTGGACTGTAAAGTGAATTGGCAAGAGCCATGGAAGCCACAGGCAGACAACACTGATGGTCAATAATGCTGGCATAGGTGTGTGTGTGTGCTTGTCTCCTGCTTTTCCACTCTTGTCGTTTTATTTAGTGATGTTTATTACCTGATTTATTATGATTGGAAGGAGTGTTTGATTTACCACTCTGGGAAATAGAAATCCTGAGCTATACGATTCCAGCCTCACACCCCCTCCACACACACACACACACACACACACACACACACACACACACACACACACACACACTACCCCCTGCTGATGCATCTGGTTTGCATTTGCGCCCTCGCAGCCGAGTGGAGCTCTTTAAAGGCACCTATACTAGCGTCTGATTGGATCAGCAGACTAGACGAGAGCGGCGGGCACGCTTCTGCTGGCGCTCAGGCTTTTTATCGCTAATGCCCCTGCCAGTGATAAGAGACCCGCGCAGTGGGACGCCCGGCCCGCTGCCCGCACGGACAAAGAGCAGCCCAGGAGTCCAGGGACTGGACTGGGGGTTGGGACGAGGTGGGTGTAAGCTAAAAAACAGGTTAAGCAACCGATGTGGAAGCTGTTGCGTAGGATGAAGAGGGTCCAACTTTGTCAACTAATCCACCTCTTGTAACAAGCCCCATTCATCCAACTATCACACAATTCCACTTTGTGAAACTTCTTGCCTACCTTTTGGAAGGTGTTGGTCTTCCTTCAGGAGTCCAGGGACTGGGGGTTGGGGCGAGGAGGGAAGTTGCACAGTGTAAGCTAAAAAACAGGTTAAGCAACCGGTCATTAAAACTTGGCTACCCAATCAGCTCAGAGAATGGAACGAGCCGACCAGCCAATGTCTGACGATGATTTGGTGAAGGTCTGACCAGCGTTCTAATGAGTTTGAAATGTGTGTGTGTGTGTGTGTGTGTGTGTGTGTGTGTGTGTGTGTGTGTGTGTGTGTGTGTGTGTGTGTGTGTTCCGTGACCAGAACCAAGTCTGCAAGAGTAAGTGAAGGGAAAATGGCAGTGTGTTGTGTTTTGGTGTTCTATCAGAGGGGCCCAGTGTTCCAAATAAATTGCTCTTGCTAGCCTTTGTGAAGTGCCGCATTGTGTCATCCTAACTTTAGAATGTGCGTGTGTGTGTGTGTGTGTGTGTGTGTGTGTGTGTGTGCTAAAAAGACAGACGAGCGAGTTGTCTGATGCAGACACCAGCAGGCCTTGTTGTCTGCAGCGCGGAGCTCTTTGTTGAGGTGGACTGGAACAGCCTTGGTGTGCCTGGAGTGAACGCGCCTCACCAGAGAGCAGAGATGTTTTTGTGTGCCTCTCTTTCTTTCTCTCTCTCTCTCTCTCTCTTTCATTCTTTCTTTCTTTCACTTCAGACACAAGCCAGAGTTAGGTGGGGGAGAGGGAGAGAAGTTGAGGTGGGGGGGCTTGATAAACAGGAAGGATGGAGGGATGCAGAGATAGACAGCAGAGGAGGGAAAGTCAAGATGAGAGAGTAGGAAAGATGCATTGAGCTGCTAACTGTTTCGATGATAAAACAAAAAGAATGTCTGAGTGTTTTGTTTTGTCCTCAAACTACATCCAAAGCTATAAACTGTCATATCCAATAGCCTAATGGGATGCTAACATGGAACCCTATGGGAGATGCTACAGTATGCAGCTAATAATCAAACTCTCTTAAACAGTATAATATAGAGAAAGAGGAAGGGATGGACAGAGGTGATGTCTAGGAACTGACTGAAGATGAGGGGGAGAGAGGGAAAGAGGGAGAGTGAGAAAGAAGTAGAGTAGGAGAGAAAGAGGGAGGGGGGGGGGGTTGTTTGTTGAATATTACAGCTCCCGTCCCTAATTTTTACAGTGGGATGAGTCTCCCACTGCCACGTCACACAACTCCAGGAGGGGGGGTAGGATGGAGGTTGTGGTGGTGGTGGTGGTGGTGGGTTATTGGGTTTTGGGTTTGTGTTTTTGTGTTTTTAGGGGTGGGGGGGCTTCCAGGAAGAAGCCAGTAGTGGTCAAAGCAAGGCCACAGATCCCCACCGGAGGAGAGAGGTAGAGAGAGAGAGAGAGAGAGAGAGAGAGAGAGAGAGAGAGAGAGAGAGAGAGAGAGAGAGAGACTCTGAACAGAGAACAGAAATGAATTGGAAGAAAAAAGAAGATCTTGGCTAGAGTGGCTGACAACTGAACTGAGAAGAAAACAGGGATGAGAGAGCGAGGGGGAGAAAGAGAGAGAGAGACAAGGCTCCCACGGACTAGGTTTCTCTACACACCCCCACCACCTGTAGTTTGTCCTCTTTTTTATTCTCTCCCTCCCGTTCTCTCTCTCTCCCTCTCTGTCTCTCTCCAAAGCCTCTCTTCTTTTGTTGATGCTGTTTGGCGTTGGAGGCCACAGGCAGGAGAAGCCACAGGCCCCTGTGTCTCGCTGAGTCATGCCTCTCCTAACAGGGAACATATGTTACTACACACACACACACACACACACACACACACACACACACACACACACACACACACACACACATACATGCACACACACACACACACACACACACACACACACACACACACACACACACACACACACACACACACACACACACACACACACACACACACACACACACAGATATACACACACACACACACACACACACACACACACACACACACACACACACACACACACACAGACATGCACAGAGCCCCCCCCCCTTCCCCCAACTCCACACTAAAGCACAAAAACACATCCAAACCACTCACTCCAACAATCTGTCATACGTTTATGCCTGAGTTAGTTTGACATGGACAACAACAGTAGTTGCCAGACACTGATTCCTGACAAGCTTAAAAAGAAAAAAAAAACACAAAACAAAACCAAATTCCCATGCTTTTTTGTCCATGCTCTCTGTGTACAGCAAGATGACATCATTCCGTTGCCAACAATCCACTGGGCTGAGCAAAGGTGCTTTAGACTGGGAGGGAAACAAACAAACCGCACACACACACACATACACACATACACACACTCAAACAAACCGTCTGAGATCCTTGGGAGGGAACAAGAAGGACCTGTTTGTATTCACACATCCCTCTCTCTCTCTCTCTCTCTCTCTCTCTCTGTCTGTCTCCCCATCTCTTTTTGTTTGGTAAGATGACATTCTGGCAGTAATTACAAGGCCTTTGAAACTTTCACAAGGCAGCAGGGGCTTAGGACTTCTTTGCAAAATTCCCATCCGTGGTGACAGCTGTGGCATTGTGGGTAGAGAGGATCCTTTTCTGTACAGACAGACAGACACACACACACACACACACACACACACACACACACACACACACACACACACACACACACACAAAGCGAGCGAACGAGAGAGATTACTCTGGGGTGCATGGCTTGGCAAGGGTCTGAGTGTTAAGCATCAGACAGCCTTGGACAATACTATTGTTTGTTTAGGAGACTTGTCTTCATCTTTCTTACTTCTCTCCATCTGATGCCAGTTGAGCTCTCTCTCTCTCTCTCTCTCTCTCTCTCTCTCTCTCTGTAGTTTTAATGATCATATGGCACGATGGGGCTGTTCAAAAGAAGAGGAAGAGACGACGACCCTGCTTTGCTTTCTCTGCTAACTGTCTATTAGCCCAATGTGTGCTAAGTGCCAACGTGGACTCAAGCGTCTCTCAGATCTCTCCCAAATAGCTGCACATAGAAGTTCTTTGCCATGCAAACATTAGGAAGAACTTGAAGCACGCAAAGTCTTTCAGACACACACACACACACACACACACACACACACACACACACACACACACACACACACACACACACACACTCAGGACTACAAGGACTTGCACACAGTGACCAAGATTGGGTTTCTAGAGACAGCTAAATATAGTCTCTCACACGTTGTAGGTAAACAGATGGAGGTAATGTGAAAAGGACTTGCACCAACCTGTTAAAGTACAAATGAGGTCCTCTCACACCTCCCTATACAAGCATGTGTCCTACACATGCACACATGCATGCTCACACACACACACACACACACACACACACACACACACACACACACACACACACACACACACACACACACACACACACACACAGACACATATTTACAGTGTTGTACACTTGGCTGAATGCACAAGAAAAGGATTCATATTCAGTAGACCTTTTCACACACACACACACACACACACACACACACACACACACACACACACACACACACACAGCATGCGTGGTAGCAGTAATTACACAGGATACAGGGTGTGTGAGGACTAAAAGGGGGAGGTGCTGAAGGTCTCCTAAGATTAAACTGACAAAGAATGGCTTTATCATGCGGATGGAAAGTTATTATGTCCAACACCTGCACACACTCAACACAGGCATGCACTCACGCACATGCACACAAATCTAGAGTACACTCCACACACACACACACACACACACACACACACACACACACACACACACACACACACACACACGTCATTAGAGGAGTCCTTTGAACTTACAGTAATAAGGACTGCGAAGGCTTCAGAGCAGAAGTGGCAGTAGGCACTGATGCTACCACCTACACCACTGTAGAGCAAAAAAAAAAAGCATATTTCAACCCCAGACCCAGCACGGCGACAGAGACAAGCTGAATTTCAAACGTGTTTGCGACCCTAATGAAGACGAGGGCTTCCAAACTGAACCCCCAACCCTCACCCACAAAAACCTCCTCCTCTCTTTCCCCCTAAAAGCGACATTTTTGGCACGGCCGCTGCGTGTACAGATCATGAGTGCAGAGCCCTCTCTCAGACAGCCACAACATCCTGGCTCTCATTTGGGCTGATTAAAAGCAAAACAAGTGCGACTGGCTCGCTGACTCAGCCCCTTGCAGATGGACTAGATCACGCCTTGATTAGGACGAGGACCACGACCCGCTCGGCTAGACTCATTTCTCACACATCTGGGGCCAGAACGGGTCCGGATGTGTGCCCAAGGGGGTTGGCTGGTGTGTGTGTGTGTGTGTGTGTGAGTGTTTATGTGTGTGTGTTTGTGTGTGTGTGTGTGTGTGTGTGTGTGTGTGTGTGTGTGTGTGTGTGTGTGTGTGTGTGTGTGTGTGTGTGTGTGTGTGTGTGTGTGTGTGTGTGTGTGTGTGTGTGTGTGTATGTATGTGTGTGTGTGTGTGTGTGTGTGTGTGTGTGTGTGTGTGTGTGTGTGTGTGTGTGTGTGTGTGTGTGTGTGTGTGTGTGTGTGTGTGTGTTGCTCTGAAGTGCAGTGATGGGTGAGAGGGTGCCCTATGGTGGCCCCGAACGGTGGGGTGGGGGAATGAGAAAATACTTAGTGTCTGATTGATGGGGAAGGGGCTGTGTGGCCCTCAGATAAATGCTCATTTGGAATCCAGGTTCAGGGATTTATGCTGGTGATGACTAACCATGGATTATGTCTCTCTCCTTCTCTCCCCTCCCCTCCTCTCTCTCTCTCTCTCTCTCTCTCTCTCTCTCTCTCTCTCTCTCTCTCTCTCTCTCTCTCTGCAGATTTCTTCATAGCTGTATACAGACTGGTGCAGTCATGTTCAGGAACAGCTTAAAAATGCTGCTGAGCGGCGGCAAGTCCAACCGCAAGAACCGGAATAGTGGTGAGTCCTGCTGTCACTACCAATGAGCCTGTGTCTCTGTGTGTGTGTGTGTGTGTGTGTGGCTCTGCCAGCGCAGGGTGAAAGGCCTCTAATGTGCTAGCGAGGACAGGCCTGTGTCTGTCTTAATGTGTGTGTGTGTGTGTGTGTGTGTGAGTGAGTGTGCTTCGTGGCCGTTTTTGACCCATGAATGCCCATTAATGTGAGTGTGTGTGTGTGTGTGTGTGTGTGTGTGTGTGAGAGAGAGAGAGAGAGCTTGTATACTGTGAATAGTTTTCGTCTCTCAGCCTCTTCCAGGGATTTGCTGCTCCTGAAGGAGATATTTGGATGAGGAAGCCTTTGACAGTTTTACACACTTGCATGCCATATTTCTTTCCCTCGCAGAATCTCTCTCTCTCTCTCTCTCTCTCTCTCTCTCTCTCTCTCTCTCTCTCACATGCTTCTCTCTTCTGCAGTAGACATGGAAACTTGTACACATTCTGTCTTGTCCCCCTTCCCTCTTTCTCCTGCTCCTCTTTCCACCATCTCTATGTACTCGTACCGCTCTACTTTTTGTCTACTCTTTGCTCTTTATCTCTGAGGTATCTCTCTCTCTCTCTCTCTCTCTCTCTCTCTCTCTCTCTCTCTCTCTCTCTCTCTCTCTCTCTCTCTCTCTCTGTCTGTCTCTCTTCCCTCTCATTTTATTTCTCTCTCCATTTATTTGCCTCAGTTGTACCAACAGTTCGTGCAGTCAGTCATGCCCGCCGTCACACCCACCCCTGACTGAGCTGTTGACATTGTGCCACATCCTCCTCCTCTCTTCCTTCTCCTCCTCCTCCTCTTCTTCCTCTTCTTGTCTAATTACCGTGGCACTCATTCACAAGGCAGCCCCTCACAAGTTCCTGACTGCACCTTTAAGGCAGGAAATGAAGGGCAGCAGCAGCAGCAGTGGCAGCAGCAGCAATAGCAGCAGTAGTGGGCCCACACCCTGTAGGCTTCACTGAGCTCCTGTCATAGCAGCCCAGCCAAAGGTCCTCTATGGGAGCTGAGAAAGGGAGGCTTTGGGCCTTAATCTGGCGCCAGGCCCCTTCTATAATCACCAGTCATTTGGGGAGTGTTTATATCATGACTTCAGTGCTGGTCATTTTGGTCACTCTTTGGGATACTGTGTGGCATTATAGACGTGGATGCAGCCAGAGTGTGTTTGTGTTTCCCCCCCTCTGTGTCCGTGAAGGAAGTGCTTTAGATTTAGGCATGTGTATGTGTGTGTGTGTGTGTGTGTGTGTGTGTGTGTGTGTGTGTGTGTGTGTGTGTGTGTGTGTTACCACACTGTTTACCAGCCCTACAGTGACACCCTAGTCTGAGGGAGTGCAGTTTTCCCGGAACCCAACAGGAGCTGCAGCACGGTTAGAAGTGTGACTCAGCAGACAAACAAGCCTTTCAGCTCCGCTAGTGAGCCCGCCCGCCCGGCCGGCTGACTGGGCTGTGTGACTAAAGCAGCAGCTCACTTTTCCTGGAACCCACCCCTCATGCACACACACACACACACTCTGACACACGCAGATACATTAACATGCATACACACACACTCTGACACATGCCGGCACACACATCAGCATACATCCTCAGAAACACACACTGACACGCAAACACACACACACACATACACACACACACACACACACACACACACACACACACACACACACACACACACACACACACACACAGTCACTCACACTTTTGGGTTTCACTGAATAATTCTGTCTGCCTGCTTTGTGAGAGACTGCAGGGTTCTTGATTTATTTGAATGCTCAGCAGCTTGTCTGACCTTTCTGACTGCTCCTCATCGTCTCCACTTCACCGCGGAGTGAACCGTGAGGGAGGAGAAAGCCCTCTTTCACACACACTTGATAACACTTGCCAAACACTCCGGACGGCAGAAAATTTGAAATTAAGATAAGGGATAATTCGGTTCATATGCCGAGATGGTACAGAGTTTTTCTTCCCACTTTTTCCTTGTCTGAGAGAAGTCAGACCTCCAGGTTTTTTTTTTCTTTGTGTGTGTGTGTGTGTGTGTGTGTGTGTGTGTGTGTGGTGAGTGCGCTACTGTATGTAAGACTGACAGCGTTGGGCCAAGGAGGGTTGAAGGGAAGAAATGGGGCGACAGCAGATTTAATGATAAATTTCATGGTCTGGTGGGAGCTGTGCCGTCTGGTGGAAGATGGGAAGAGGGAGAGAGAGGGTGGAGTTGGCAGAGGGGGGTGATGTGACAAAGATGGGCACAGGACACAGAGTAGGCCTACATCTGGGCCACATCCGCGCCCGGTCTCCCAGTCTCCCCTCCAGGGTTAGGCTGTTATCACGGGTGCCAGCCATGTTTGATTCCCTGCCCAGTCCTGGCTGGAGTAGGAGTCTTCCCTCCATCCTGTGTCCTTGTGGCTCTGGGGCTTTTATAAAGCACAAAAAGCACCAGACTTGCCCCTCTGGCTTGGCTAACACCCAGCTGCATTCATCTTCTCTTCCTGTGCCACACTGGAATGATGTCTCGCTTTGATGATGTCACAGGAAAGAGGCAGGTGGCCTTCATTTGCTTTTGTGTCGGTATTTGTTTTAAGTATTACAGTAAGCGCAAGAGGAGCCAATGTCAAGAGCACAAAGAACAGCTGAAAATGGCCAGGATCTGGCCCGATTCTGGCGCAGTGTCATTTCTGACATCCAAGGTGCTGCTGCCTTGCAGGGTTTACATGGTTTCTTTTTCCACAGGAGTCAAGGGCTTGGTGCCAATGCAGTTCTTCTCATGGCACGTGTTAGTGTTGAATTAAACCCAAACAGGCATTGAGAGAGCTGAGTGCACAAGCAGGATGGTGCTCGACAGCGGAAAGCATGTGTCACCAGGGCGATTGATGGTAAGCCCGCGGACCATCTCAGCCTTTCGTGAGTGGAATGAAAACTGCCCGTATAGATAACCGGATGCGCCTGTGCCGATGCGCTTCCTAAAACAAAGCAAGCAAAGAAAAATAACAGTGGAAAAGTACCCCACCCCTGAAGAGACTACGGTAAACATACTGTATGTCATAACACTAGCTGATCAAGCCCTGTGTGTGTATGTGTGTGTGTGTGTGTGTGTGTGTGTGTCTGTGTGTCTGTGTGTGTGTGTTGTTTCAGAGCAAAGCTCAACAGTTCCTGCTTCTCACGCAGTAGCACTGTGCACACATCCTGCTCGGGCTCATTTGCAGTTGCGAATTTAATTAGGCAAAAGAAGTTGAGTAATTATTTGGCTAGCTGCTTGTGAGACGCCGGCACGCTGACAGGTAGGGCTGGATGAGGGCCTACTCTCTTCCCATCCCTCAGGGCCTCCTGTCTCAACTCTTTCATCCATCTCTGGCATCCCCTGGCTGGCTGGCCTGCTTAGATTGCAGCAGAATGCCTCAGCTGCTACTGCTGCCCGGAGAGTGATTTGTGAAGATATGTCTCTGCGCTTCTTGCAGGAGCTAAGGAAGAGTCTGAAGTGTGTGTGTGTGTGTGTGTGTGTGTGTGTGTGTGTGTGTGTGTGTGTGTGTGTGTGTGTGTGTGTGTGTGTTTTTAAAGCACTCAATTGTAATGGGAATACTTAGCATATGTTTAGCCAAGGTGGCACTATGCTGTTGCCCAAGTGGTAACCCACTTTACTGGGTGCAGTGGGGTGGGGGGGTGGGGTTTGGCAAATGTGCTTCCAGATGCATTTGACTGCAGCTTGCCAGGGCGGGTGTGGAAGGGGGATACAGAGGCTGCCCTTGCCAGAGTGAGTGGATGCAGGCTAGCAGGCATCTGGTGGGACTAGCGGACGTGTTCCTGGCTTAGCCTGAGTAATTTAGCACGGTGCTCTCAGTGACCGCCAGCCAACTGGCTAAGCTCTCTCACCCGACTCATGATTGCTGGCTTTTACTCAGTCGGCCGCACTGTCACAATCCAATCATGTTTTAGAGAGCAAGCAAGCACAACCAATCAGGCCCTCTGCCACAGATTACGCAATGTTGACTGTGTGTGTGTGTGTGTGTGTGTGTGTGTGTGTGTGTGTGCGTGTGTCCACTTGTCCAAAAAACAGGGGATTAGGTTTAAATTATGCTTTGGGGTTTGCATTTTTTTTTCAGGTTGGCTAAAATTGGTTTTGGTTACTTTCACAGTGATTTGTGCAAAGCAGTATTTGAGTCAGCTGCTTGTTTACTTGTGTGGACATTTTATGGACAAATTGAGTGGTTTGTGTTTTATTGAGTTGAGGTGGTGCACTGTAATTTGAAAGGAAAATTGAATCAGCAAAGCTTGCATACCTGTTCAGCAGGTTATGCACTTGAGAACAAATGGAAATGCATTTCTGCCGTCGTAGAATCAGCTCATTTTGCAGAGTTAATATGCTCTTTTTTGAACACTACATCACACTTTTAAAAAAATCCACAAGACTGAAATTGGAGGCCCATTATGCTAATATGTTTGACTACAAAATATATTAACAAAAAAATGAATATAAAATGTGATAATTCATGGTAATTGAAAGGTCTCTCAGGTATACCATTACTTCTTGTTTGACAGTGTACACTTCTCCTCCTCCCTGTCTCTGATCCCTCGTTCCTCTCTATTTGTTCCATCCCTCTCTGTTCTTGTCTTCCCCCCATTCTCTACCACTGATCATTTCTCTGTTAATTTCCACTCCTCACCTCGGCCAACCCTCCCTTCATTACTCCTTTTCACCTCAGTTCAGTTTTTCATTCGCTTTCATTTCTCTTTCTGTCCTTTCCCGCCATATTTTCTTCCCCTCCTACTGCCTCTCTTTATGCGTTTCTTTCTCTCTCTTCTTTCCGCCTCTCCCCCTATCCATCTATCTTTTTGTCTTTTAGTCCTCTTCCTCTCTCTCTCTCTCTCTCTCTCCGTCTCCTGCACTTCTCAACCTTTTTTTTCCATTTCTGTTCCTCTGTGTTATCGATGCCCTGATGGTGGGTGCTTTGGCGCCTGTGTGCCTCCAGCGTTTCATAAAGATATCCAGTAGGCTAACATATAGGCCATTATGAATATATGAGACTGTAAAATGAGAACATTCCATTCGGTAATTTTACAAGCTTCTGTTCCTTCTCTTTCCATTTTTCTCTCCTCTCTCTACATTTCCTCTTTTCTTCCTCCTCTCCATCTGTTTTTTTTCCTTTACTGTTCACTTTTGTCTTCACTCATTCTCTTTGCATCTGTCTCTCTTCATTCTCCTCCCCTGCCTTTGCCTCTCTTCCCTCGTTCCTCTTCTCTTCTTCTTCTCTTTCCGCCACATCACTCTTCTTCTGTTTGATCTCATTCATTTTTCTCCCCCCTACCTCTATGCTCCTCTTTTTTTATTCTGCTCTCACTCCTGCATCTCTCCTCGCCTCATCTCTTTCCCTCTCTCCTAGTTAATTGTTTACTTTTTTCTTCATGCTTATGTCTCATCTCTCCTTCTTTTCGATATTCACCCGTACACCTCGTCCTCTTCCCCCCAACACACACACACACAGGCACACACACACACACACTTCTTCCCACACGTCTTGCCCTCTCTGTGCTCTCTCCCCTTGCCCTTGCCCCGCTGATGGCCGTTGGCCTGATGCCGGACACAGGGCACGACTCCATACCAGATGGGCCCTGTGAATCTGGAGGACGGAGAGCTACTTCTACTGCCCACCCCCCCACCCTCCCTCCCTCCCTCCCTCCTCCTCCTCCCTCTCCTCCTCCTCCTCCTCCTCCTCCTCCTTCTGCTCTCTTCCCTCCTCTTCTCAAACACCACTCGCCCCACGTCCTCATTCAATCTTCAGCCTCCCCTTTGGCTATACTGTAGAAAGCATCCCTGGAGCTCTTCCAGAGAGAGAGAGAGAGAGAGAGAGAGAGAGAGAGAGACCGAGAGAGAGAGAGAGAAAATGGATAGAGAGAAGATGAGGGGAGAGAGGGAAAGAGAGAATGAGAGAGAGGAGAGGATCAAAAGCAAGAGCCAACTGCGGTGCTCAGCTGGAAAACGTCAAACCCCCACCACGTCCACCCCCCCTCACCACCCTCCACAACGCCTCTCCTCTCCCCTCCCACCCCTCTGCCTCTTCATCTCCTGTACACCTCCCTCCCCCCTTCCTCTCACTCCTCCTCTTTGCCCCCTTTTCCCTGGTGACTAGCTGTGCACCCCCTTCTCCGTGTGATCAGAGGCACAGTCAAACAGAATAACGGGTGACACTGTCAGGATTATAGGATATGGATCCACCCTCCTTGAAGTCAGGAGTGGATTATATTCCCCGGTGACATTCCCCTAATAAGACGTGCTTTGTTTTTAAGTCCCATGAGTTCAAGGACAAAGGGTTGGCTGGGTTGGGTGGGGGTCTTCGGTTGGCAACACAGCAGGACCTCCGCCCATCAAGGACAAATCACATTCCCCGAAACCACTCTTGTTAACCCCAATTATTTAGCTCAAACAGCTCCATCACTGACTTATTTAGTTTCCCAGCCGACCCACCACTGTCCCAGCCTGCCCCAGCGCTCCTGCCTCGCTGCCTCGATCTCTCCCGCTAATAGATATTCAAGAGACAGGACCTCTTGCAAGGCTGATGCAGCTTAGAGAAAGCTTTGCCCTTGGGTTGCTGAGTTAGTTTGCTGTGTTGTGCTGCGCTGTGCGGTGCTGTGCTGTGCTGTGCTGACCGAGAATAACACCACTTTCTGATCCCCCTAAAGATGAATGAGGCTATTCTGCTCCTCTGTGCTGCTATCTCCAGGAAAGCCTTTTTGCGGCTACACCAATAACCCTCTCATAAGATGTTCCTATTCATTTAATGATAAATTTGCCCTTATTTTCTGACCTGTTTATTCTTAATTCTGTCTCAGAGTCTCCGAGGCCATGCCAACTTAGCTTTTATAAAAGAGGGAAAAATATTTGCTTGCGAGTGCAGCAATTTGCAGGCAGGTTTCCTGTATCTGTCTAAAGAGAATTCATCCCATAATAGCCATTGAGGACATATAGGACATATTGAGTACCTAATGGGACCACACTGGTTGGTGTGCACTGGTGCATCTACTGTAAAAGAGAGTCCAGAGCTCACAGGACACTTTTGTGGAATGTGTGTGTTTGGCGAGCGCTGATGACTGAGAGAGGAAGTGAAAGTGCTGGGGAGACCTGAGGACACTGACGCGAAACCTCCGTTCCTGGATCCACTTTGCTCCGCTCGGACCGGGCCAAGGAAGGAAGTGACTCATTTGTCCAGTCGCTCTTCCAGGCCGTAACTACGTAGCCGCCCCGTTGCTGAGGCCCTCGGAATGGCAGAGGACTTTACGCCAGAACAGATGACCCACAAGCCTTACGGAACTGTCGCTTTGCCCGGCTGGCCGACATCGCAGCCGGTATGGAGCAGCTTGTCATCCGTGTCAGATTAGTACTGTGCCCATTCTTACTGCCAGACAGCTCTATCTGGTCCATCTGCCCAACCTGTTCCGCTTCTGGGCCAGTTCTGGTCCAGTTCTGGGCTGGTAGCTTTCTTTTTTTTTTTTAAATGTCACTACATTCTTTCGCTCCGGTCAAGCAAAGTCCAGCTATTCACTGGAAATGTGTACATAGCTCCACTACTCAAGTACATAAGATAAGAGTGCAGAAATATTATCTATCGGTATGTTTCGTACTATGTGCTTTACAGCACCTGTTTTCTAAACCTCTTGCTGCTTCTGAAGGATTCTCAGGCCTTTGCATTCTTGCACTTTGAGAATGGTTCCAATGTCCTAGTTTCACCACATGTTGAGTGATGGCTTGCTTGAGCCTGTGATGCTAAGGAATGCGAGGGGTTTTTGGCTGCACTGCTTGGCCTATGTGCAGATTATGTAGGTCACAAGTGTGTAGTTGTGGACGAAAAGATTGGCTCAAACTGCCAGTTGAGTCATTTTGCTCCGTTGCTGGCCGATACAGTCAGTGGATGGCTTTTGTCCACCTCCCGCTAGCAACGAGATGAAGGATGTCAAGTGATGACACATACTGTAGTCATTCCCTGGCCGAATAAAAACAGGGTTCATTTTAGTGAACTTTTAAATATACTTTCTTTAAACAGAACAGGTGGCAGGATTATAATATGCCTTCCAACTGACCACTTAGGATGTAGACTATACTTACACCTACTTCAATGAGTCAGAAAATGGACCAAAATGGAGCACTTATTGCACACCCAGTGAGCTACAAATAGTCATAAAAAGCGTGTGAAATTGGCTTCAAATAAGTGAAGACTGTAGTCCTGGCTTTCATGTTCATCAGTAGCAGAGCCGGTAAGACCTTAACCACACTACAACCTCATCCTTCACCTTCAGACTTCATCTCCCTGCCTTTGCAATGACAGCTACAGTTGGGAGACGTTTAAAGCATAATATGTTCCCCTTAGGGATCAATAGTTTTAACCTTTAAGGTGAACATTCAGCTCTCCCATACAAACATGTAATATTTGACCTATTCATATTGATTTGTCTATCTATTGATTGTTTGATATACATGTCTATAGTGCTTGTGCAAGGACATACAAGGACATTACACATTATATAATTTTCCTATATTGACCTGTATGGATACATGACTTTTCAAGCATAGGCATAGATCTGCAAACTCTACTGCTACTTCCATAGACGGTTGATGACAGCTTTCTTAGTAGTCAGCATTGGCATACTGTTCTATAAGTACATTAGTGCTCAGAGCTGTAGTATACTGACTGTGATGCCTATATGGGGAATGACTGGAGGCCTCTTTGTCAGATTCAGCCACAGCACCTGGTTGTGATCCCCCCCCCCCCTCTCTTTGACCGGATCCCATCAGTCCAGCATTGATATCACCAATACTGTAGTGACTATACTTCTTTTTTGTGCTTTTGTTACGGCAATCACCTTATTACTGCTAGCATGGGTATTTCGTTTTTATATTTATTGTCATGTTTTGCATTTCTAAGCTGCCTAGGGCAACCACATAAAGTACGGCTATTGTGTAACCTTCCAGGTGTTTGATAAGATCTTGTTTTGGGCCGAACACGGGCTTGTACCCCACTCGAGGCTGATCTATGCTACGCTGTCGTCATTCTCATTCTCATGTTCTCATATATCTTGCGCTCTTTCATTATTCTCCATAATATGTCACTGGGGAATTTGGTAGCAGGCCAAAGGTTGGTGGAAGGTTG
>JAODXP020000015.1:30147474-30152474 GCA_027497455.2 Sardinella longiceps | reverse complement strand
GCAGTGTTGGGCCTATATGCTTGCTGTGTCTGCGGGTTGGAGTTGGAGTTGGGCGTTGAGCCCTCCCATATTCATGTGGCCATATGTTTCCCAGGATTTCCTGGCGTCTCTTGCATGAAGTGCTTTCCAGTCTTCTGTTGTGTGGGAGTGTGAAGCTAGCCTCCTTTACACGTGTGACTGGCTTTTGGAGCGAAGCAGCCTCGGTACAGTCTCATCGCTCGCCCACAGACACACCCCCGACGCATCATCCTCATCCTCCGCAATCACGCGCTTCGCCACGGTCACGGCACGTAAACTTGCAGAGTGCCCTTTCACGGCTTCCTCCAACTGTGGGTCAGAACACATGCTCACCCACGGAACCAGACCGAGTCGAGATTCCATTTCCTGAAAGCCTTGAGTTCCGTGTCCGTGACGACGAGTAGGAAGTGGGAAGGAGTAGGAAGTAGATTAACCTCCAGGGTCATCAATAGCACTTTTGTCTTTTATTCAGTGTTTGTTTCCAGTGACTTAAGGACAGAGGAAGTGTGCGTTTGTAGCTTGTCTTGTCCATAGTGATGAATGTGGCCAACCAGAAAGCCCTGTTCACACAGGACTGTTCCCATCCTCCAGTCTTCCCCACGCTGCCCCTTCTAGAACTCTTCCATTGTCTCCCTCTCCATTGAGTCTGGTGCGGGCAGCTGTGGCTGGCCTCTGGCTCAGTCATTAGGCCGCGGGCGGGCGTGGAGGCAGAGGTGTTGGGCCGTAGCATCGATGCTAATTGATGCTAAGGGTTTGTTTGTCCTCAGCAGGGGATGAGAAGCGGCGGTTCCCATGAGCTAAGTGGGTCAGGGAGACGATGCAGCTGCCAGCGGGCCTGGGGTACACACACACACACACACACACACACACACACACGCACGTTAATGCACACACACATCAGTGTAGAGCTATACACACTGGACACTTACAAACACATAAACATACAAACACACACACACACACACACATAAAATACTCACACTGCTTATGCTTGCAAATTGCAAATATTTACACATTACACAATCTGTCACGTATGCACATAGCCCTACAACCTAGACTCTCACACACATGCAAGACATAGATTACACACACACACACACACACACACACACACACACACACACACACACACACACACACACACACACACAGAGAGAGAGACACTCTGGGGGAATCTGTTGTAGAGGACTAATGGGAGCTGAACTAATGTAGAATAGATTGCTTTCCCAGCCGTGCTCACTTCGGGCCGAATGTGAATCAGTAATAGCTCAGGTTGCGCAATCTGAAGGCAATTTGGGCCTGTGAGCCCTGCCTGCTTTATTAAAGGGGAAAGTGATTGGGGAATGGGGGAGGAAAGGGGGGTACGCTCATTAGCTTGATGATATTTTTTGCCTTGCCTTTGGAGACCGCTTCGGTGATTGACTTTAATGTCACAGAAGAGATGTCTCCTCGATACCCCCAAATCCCAAAATTACCCCTTCCCCGTTTTTTTTCATGTTACTTTCAGCCACTTACTGTACGCTCTCTCTCTCTCTCTCTCTCTCTCTCTCTCTCTCTCTTTCTCTCTCTCTCTCTCTCTCCCTCTCTCGCTTCCACTCCATGGGTCATTATGTTCCTGTTTATCTCTCCCTCTCTGTCATCTTCTCTCCTTCTTATTCCTCTCGCTCCCTCTCTCCTCTCTCTCTCTCTCTCTCTCTTTCTGTTCACTCTCCTCACTTCCATTAATTCTCTCCTCCTCCCTGACCTCTTTCCTTATCACTCTCTTCCTCCTCACTTCCTCTCACTCTTTCCCTTCCCTTCCTTTCCCTTCCCTCCATCCCCTCTCCATCTCTCTGAGAGGCTCTTTAATGTCTGTGTGTGTGTGTGTGTGTGTGTGTGTGTGTGTGTGTGTGTGTGTGTGTGTGTGTGTGTGTGTGTGTGTGTGTGTGTGTGTGTGTGTGTGTGTGTGTGTGCGCGCGCACCTGTGTATAATTTGTTGGCCATGTGTCTGCTGCCATTGTTGCAGCTCTCTGCTTGTGCTTGCATGTAGAGAGTGGGTGTAAGCACACATGTGTGACGGCTTTCAAGTGGGCTTGTGGGTTTAATGAGGGAGTCCAAACTCTGTCTATGCCTTTGTTGGTGTGTGTGTGTGTGTGTGTGTGTGTGTGCGTGTGTGTGTGTGTGCTTGTGTGTGTGTGTCTGTGTGTGTATGCCTTTGTTGGTGTGTGTATGCCTTTGTTGGTGTGTGTGTGCGTGTGTGCACCTTTGTTTGTGAGTATGTGTGTACACCTGTGTGTGCATTTACTTTTTGTGGGTGTGTGTGTGTGTGTGTGTGTGTGTGTGTGTGTGTGTCTTTGCGTGCGTGCGTGCACCTTTGTTTGTGAGTATGTGTGTGTACACCTGTGTGTGCATTTACTTTTTGTAGTGTGTGTGTGTGTGTGTGTGTGTGTGTGTGTGTGTGTGTGTGTGTGTGTGTGTGTGAGTGAGCAGCGCTGTCTCAGTAGCCTGCTGCTGTGTGCTGTTGTCCCACTCAAGGGCAGAGACGCGCCCAGAGCAGATTTAGAGCGCCGCTTCTGATTAGACCAGCAGCTTCCCACAGCACCACCCATAAATTACAGCAACCCCACAGCTACACCTATGCTGTTATATATGCCCCGCCTGTGTGTGTGTGTGACGTACGAGTGTGAGTGTGTGTGTGGCGTGTGTGTCTGTGTGTGCGTGTGTATGACGTGTGTGTGTCTGAGTGCGCCTGTGTGTGCATGCGTGTGTGTGTGTGTATGTGTGTGTGTGTGTGTGTGTGTGTCACTGTGCCCATACTTGTGTACTTGGCACGGGCTAGGCTACAAGAGAACACAACTTCTGGTGTTTAAGCGCTTCTATGTAGTGCATTGTGGGAGTTGTGGTTTTTAGGCACGGCCATGAGTCAGCTGGGGAAAGGTTGCACGGCAGTTCCCAATTCAGCCATTGCCATGTCATCAGGATAGAATTAGAAAGGCCCACAGGTCCTGCTGCTGGCCTCCTGCTGTCAAAGGAGCAAAAGCAGAAGTCAACACAGTCTCTCTCTCACACACACACTTTACACACACACTCTCACTCACACACGCATTCTCTTCTCACAAACAGTATATGCTCTCATGGTCTCGCTTGTATTTAAAGGCAGGGCTGTCCTTGAGTGACCCCAATGAGCAGCTTTGTGATTGGTTGGAAGTCTAAGTGGTGACCTGAGCGGAGGGAGGTGATTGGTGGGATATTTGCAGGGTGTGTTTGTGCACCTGCAGGGCGTAGCAGCAGCTTTGTTTATAAAAGCTGACACTCCCTCCACGGGGTGTCTGACCCAGTCTCTCTCTCTCTCTCTCTCTCTCTCTCTCTCTCTCTCTCTCTCTCTCTCTCTCTCTCTCTCTCTTCTTTTTTTTGCTAACACACACTCTGTCCCTATCTCTCTCTGTCTCTCTCTCTCTCCCTTTCTCCCTCTGCCTCTGTGCGTCAGCTTAACTGATAACTGATTTAAGGATTTTAATAGAAAAAAAGTGAAAATCTCCTTCCCTCCTGCGTGTCCTCTTTCATTACACTCTCTTGTTTTCTGCACGACTGCTTGCGCCTCCTTGCTCGCTCTCGCTCCATTTTCCTCTGTCTCTCTCTGTCTCTCTCTCTCTCTCTCTCTGTCTCTCACTCTCTGCCTCTCATTCTCTCTCTCTCTCTCTCTCTCTCTCTCTATCCCTCCCTTGTTCCTCCTCTGGATCAGCATTTCCTCTGTTCCTTTATTTAGCTGATCATTAGCCTTCAGCCCTTTACAGGAATATTCAGGGTGACCTCAGCACCAGGGCTGCTGAAATCGAGGAATCGGAGCAGGACAGAGAGGCAGAAAGACACGGGAGGAGAAAGGGAGAGAGAGAGGGGGGGGGGGGGTGATGATGTGAAACTTGTACTGAAAAAGAGGGTTACAGGGGTGAGGGACACATTATGTTCATTGGGACACACATACACACACACACACATACACATGCACACACAGACACACACACACACACACACAGAGAGAGAGAGAGAGAGAGAGAGAGAGAGAGAGAGAGAGAGAGACGGTAGCAGAAACAGAAACACAATTCTATAAAGTAAGGTCTTTGATCTGTCTTGGGAGAACAGGAGGCTTGCTGCTGAAGTGTCTGTCTGTGTGTACTGTGTGTGTGTACTGTGTGTGTGTGTGTGCGCTCCCTACACCACATGTCAGCTCTGCTGATCAAAGACACCCCTCTTGGGCCAAATCTGTTAACACACACACACACACACACACGCACACACACACACACACACACACACACACACTTGTATCTTTTGCATACACCATACAGCATATTGACTGTTTCTTGTCCTCGCCTTACATCTTGCCACAATTTAAACACACACACACATGCACACACACACACACACACACACACACACACACACACACACACACACACACACACACACACACACACACACACTTTTACTCATACCTCATCAACAATGTCATGCCATACTTGTTATCTTATCTGTGCTGCTCTTCCCCAGCACCATCACATATCCAGCTCTCCGTCTCTAATTCCAGGACTAGTCACTGGCACTTCAAAGGGAATTATTATTGGCCAGAGCACCCATGCTCAACCATGGCCAGACCCTCAGTAGCCAAGGCAATATTAAAAGGCTGGAGGGAAGCAAGTTGAGCATGAGTGTGTGTGTGTGTGTGTGTGTGTGTGTGTGTGTGTGTGTGTGTGTGTGTGTGTGTGTGTGTGTGTGTGTGTGTGTGTGTGTGTTCACATGAATCTAAATGAGTGTGTGTTTGTGTGCAGTGTGTGCCCGCTGCGTCTCTGTGCCCTCTCCCTGTCTTCCGTCCTCTGCCATCTGTTGTTCCCGTGCCAACTGGCCGCGGCTCCAGCGGGCACAACATGGCTGCTTCCTCCGTGACGTCAGGCCTTACGCAGTCTGCACTGGGCATCTCGGACGCTGGCGCCAGCCCCACCGCAGGA
>JAODXP020000015.1:30104974-30109974 GCA_027497455.2 Sardinella longiceps | reverse complement strand
GACCCATTCCCTCTTCTCCACCCCCCACCCCCCCTCTCCTATCCGTTTAAGGCATATCTACCCTTGCCCTTCTTGTTCTCTGTCGTTTAGCCACAAAGCTCCCATACTGTAGAGCGCTGCTTAAGGCTTTACACTGCTATTATTTATGCCGCATTAAAAGAATTACAATTTATTGCATTACGTAATATCCAGTCACAGAGTGGAAAAAGTGCCTCAGTCATCAAAACCCCTAAAAAAGGGATTATTTCCTGGGAGAGCAAGAAAGCTGTGTCAGCCGATTTTTATCAGAGAGACTGTGTGTGTGTGTGTGTGTGTGTGTGTGTGTGTGTGTGTGTGTGTGTGTGTGTGTGTGTGTGTGTGTGTGTGTGTGTGTTTGAGAGAGAGAGAAACATATGTATGCAATTGCATTAGTGTGGCTCCTGTAAAAGGGGTATTAGTGCAGTCCCCCCATGTCACTCCTTTTGCGTGTGTGTGTGTGTGTGTGTGTGTGTGTGTGTGTGTGTGTGTGTGTGTGTGTGTGTGGGAAGAGAGTGTTCTGCACCAAGTCAGTGAAGCACTCCAAAGAAATCGGCTGTTCAGCCTCACTCACCCACCCCCAAAATACATTTTACCGTAACAGTTTTTTGCAGCTGCTTCATAAATTAAACATTTAAAACATTTTGTCTGTAGTTTGACTTACAGGTTAAGAGCTGTAATGATCCCAGGGCACAATACTGTAATAAACAAATGGGTTTAACTGCTTCACTTTAAAGCATAAAGTAGTAGCTATTTCTTACAAATAGTATTTAATGATAACAATGTCTGTAGCATTGAACATATGCATATCTAAGAATTGGCAGTTACCAAAAAACATTTTTTTATTCTTCAACAGATAGATTACACATAAAAAGTGCTTCAAGTGCTTCAAAAAGGTGCTTCAAAAAGGCTTCATTTTTTAGGCCTTGTGAAACTCTATAACAATATCACTATATTCCACTAATGAAAACACTTGCCCTTAAATACCATTTGGGGAAATGTGTTTCTTTGTGAATGTCTGTGTGTGTGTGTGTGTGTGTGTGTGTGTGTGTGTGTGTGTGTGTGTGTGTGTGTGTAGTGTTTCACCCAGTTCTTGTTCACCATTGGAATGCGAAGTATTTTATTTAACGAGGGTCTGCGAGAATATGTGAGTGTTTGAATTTGACCACAAACGCACAAAAGAATTTTAGAAATTCTAGTTTGTGCAATGTGTGTGTGTGTGTGTGTGTGTGTGTGTGTGTGTGTGTGTGTGTGTGTGTGTGTGTGTGTGTGCTTGTGGTGTTAGGAAACTATGACACACCAAGTCTGAGTGGGTTTAAATCTTCCAGTGGTGATTTTTGTATGTGCACGAGCATGATGTCTGTGGTTGGATGTATGCACCCTATAAGTGCTGAAGGGGATTTGTGCTTCTGACTGAGCCAACACTACTGAGACATGCGAACATATACAGTACACACACACACACACACACACACACACACACACACACACACACTTCCGTTTGTCAGAATATTAATGTTACTTGGATGTATGAATACTGTAGATGGATGGATGAACATTATAGAAAAATGAACTTGTGCTGTCGATTTATGTAAATACTTTGTTTCTTTGTGTGTGTGTGTGTGTGTGTGTGTGTGTGTGTGTGTGTGTTGCTAAGAAGCACTGTCTACAAAGACCAGCGTGTGTGTGTGTGTGTGTGGTGTGTGTGTGTGTGTGTGTGTGTGTGTGTGAGAGAGAGAGAGAGAGAGAGAGAGAGAGAGAGAGAGAGAGTTTTTGATGTGTTTGGGTATTATTGGATGTATGAATAGACGGATGGATGAACATTATACAATTATACATTATACAAATGAAGGTGTGCTGTTGATTGATGTAAATACTTTGTTTCCTTCAAACACATCTCTCTCACACACACACACACACACTGACAGGGTATCCTGGTGACCCAGAGGATCAGTCCGTGCTCCAGTCTGGCCAGCAGCACGGCGTCTCCGCCCGCAGGTAGCCCGTGCTCCACGCTGCCCCCCGGCCCCCCAGTGCACCCTGGGAACAGAGACTGCAGCGCCTACGGCTCCATCACCAGCCCCACCTCCACCCTGGAGAGCAGGGACAGCGGCATCATTGGTGAGACACACACACACACACACACACACACACACACACACATTCTGATGCAAACAGAAGAGCTAAGCTAAAATACATATTACACATATTAGACAAATGCCAGCTTTGCCGATAATGAGAGCGACATTTTTATACCCACACACATACACACACACTTACACACACACAGTTGCAATGTACAATGCATTTGCTATTTTTTATGCTAAGGATGGAGCAAAAGTTGTTGGTAAAGCACAAACACCATTGTTGGATGTTTATAGTGTTACTGTGGCACTGCAAACTAAGTGTGTATAAACATGATATTGTTTTTTCCGCCAACACACTTACATTGTTGCACCGTACTTGCATCTGTACACATTCTCCTGATCTCTCTCTCTCTCTCACACACACACACACACACACACACACACAAACACCCCAGCTTCTCATGTGATTTCCACAATTCTGTGACTGCAGTGTAATATCCTTGCCTTCCCACATGAGCTATGGGAGTCTATATGTAACACATAGCATGATACTGCTGGTGTGATTGCATGTTCCTATAGGTGTGTGTGTGTGTGTGTGTGTGTGTGTGTGTGTGTGTGTGTGTGTGTGTGTGTGTGTGCCTAATGGCATGGTGTCTATTGTTGTGTATTGCTCTTAGTGAGTAGTGTGTGTAGTTGTGTGTCTTGGTTTGTTCAGTTGGTAAAGAGTCTCACCTCACCTGCGCAGGAGTCATTTCCACAGGTTATTAAAAGGTGCTAAAACAGGACGGCAGACTCATTTCCCCCGAGAGAAACACACACACACACACACACACACACACACACACACACACACACACACACACACACACACACACACTTCCTCTGCAACAGACACATTCATATACTAATTTCTACAGCACACACATCAGCAGCACACACACACACACACACACATACTGTACGTTCACACCTCTGCAGTTTCTCTCTAGCACGCCATCACATGCACGTACGGTCACACACACACACACACACACACACACGCACACACACACACACACACATTCTCCTCCTTGCCATCTCCTCCTTATGAGTGTCCTCTCCAGCACAGAGTTACTCAGAGCATTACTATGTGCAGGACACACTGCTTCAGTTAAGCACAGGATTACACACAGCTTTGTCACTAACACACACATGAGGCTACTCACCAGCAAGCGCTACAGCTTTTACCATAACATCTACAGTATCCTCTAACATAACTATGGGTGGGGTGACACTGGACACTGGACACACTGACACAGATGTGATGGGCACTCGTCTGGTGCAGTCACTGGGGGGGGGGGGGCGGGGTATGGGGTGTAATAGAAAAAGCTGCAAATTGCGTTTGTTTCATTCCACGCTTGTTTTCTCCTCTCCTTTGCTCTGCTCTGTTGTCTGTTCCATCAGCCTTTTAAGAATAATAAAGTGTGTTGTCTGCTGTGCACCACTCCTCACACTAACTCTTTTCCATTCCTCCATCACTTTCTTTCTCTTTTCCTCTCTCTCTTTCTCCTTCTCTCTCTCTCTCTCTCTCTCTCTCTCTCTCTCTCTCTCTCTCTCTCTCTCTCTCTCTCTCTCTCTCTCTCTCTCTCTCTCTCTCTCTCTCTCCCTCTGTCCTTCAAACTCACCCCTGTGTGCAGCCACTCTCACAAGCTACTCGGAGAACGCCGAGCGGGGCGGTAAGCACGGTGACGGCGGCCGCGGCAGCCTGAAGCTGTGGCAGACGCAGAAGTCGTCTGGCGTGGGCATGGCCATGGGCATGGGCATGGGCGGGGACTCGTTCCTCTACCGCGTGGACGAGAACATGGCCGCCTCCACCTACAGCCTGAACAAGATCCCCGAGCGCAGTCTGGACCACGCCTCCTCACACTCGGCCCACTCCATCCCCCTCTACCTCATGCCCCGCCCAAACTCCGTGGCAGGTGAGTGCCGGCTTCAACCACCATCTCTCACCATCCTCATTAGCCCACTGAAGCTAACTCCACTGCTGCACTAATAAACTGCTCTACTAGCATCAAGATTAGCTCCACAGCTAGCTCTAATGCTGGCCTCTGTGGAATAGCTAACTACTGTTGGCAGTTACGCTAGAAGTTCCTATGTTAAGGTTACCAGACCTAGAGATGAAAATGAGGAGATTTCCTGTCCCACTCCTGTTTCTTTGCTCAGTCAAATAAGTAATGTTTTAGCTGTTTAGCTGTTAGTGGAGTCAGAGTGAATTTTCTTTTACTGTACCAGGGACAGATTACCAAAATCAGGGTTGTCTGGTCACCCTGTCCTGTGTTGGAGCCAGAGTTGACCTCACTCTTCTAACATCAACATTAGCCCATAGCTAGCTCTAATGCTGCTTCCGTAGCAGTCAAAGCTAAAATGTTCAGTTAGCATGTGCACTAGGTCATGTATTGGAAGTTACAACTTTGGAACCAGAGTTTACTTCACCTTCGCTAGCACCAACATTAGCCTCAAAGCCAGCTATGCCGGCCACTGTGACAGAGACACTACTAAAAGTACCTTTAGCATTTTTGTTAGGTGTGGTGCTAGTGTTGTGCTACTGCTGGGGCTACATATTACTAGTTTTGACTCCAGTTCTTAGCTCCAGTGCTACCTCATGTTTACTTCAGTGTGTGAGAGCCATCACCAAATGTTCTGTTTGCACTGTTAGAAAGGTCTTGCACTAGGTCATGTGTGTGGAAGCAGGGTTGACTTTTCCACCAGCACCCACAACCCCATATCAGATTGACTACAGTAACCACAACTCGCTCGCTGGAAAATCATGATTCACACTCGGAGCAGTTCCCCTGTAGTTGTATAACCCCCACCAAAGGCAGCTCAAAAGCAGTGTTTAAAAAGTGTTTTGCAGCAGCA
>JAODXP020000015.1:30094974-30099974 GCA_027497455.2 Sardinella longiceps | reverse complement strand
TATTTTCCCTCATATAGGCTAATTTAAGCCCATCCCGTGGGATATGAACTCAAACTATTCAGAGACTGATCTCAGTTCAGTACAATGGACCCAATGTAGCTGTGGCCTATTTCATTAAGTGATTTTGCACTGGTGTTTTTGTTTTTCTTCAGCAATGATAAAAACACAACAGGTGCGTAACTCAAAACAGCAGACTGACAGCAGTCTTTCAACACACACACACACACACACACACACACTCACCCTTGTTCTCGTACGCAAAATACAGACACAGACACACACTTACTTACACCCTCTTTCCTGCTAGGAAGGAAGTAAGCACTTTGGCTGCCCCCAGCAGGAGTGTGAGGTTATCTGTCCCATTGTCACTAGCGCAGTTCAAATATACACACATACACACACACACACACACACACACACACACACACACACACACACACACACACAGAGAGAGAGAGAGAGAGAGAGAGAGAGAGAGAGAGAGAGAGACACTCTAAGTCCCCCACTCTCACAAACAGACATCCAGTGTCATGATCTTCTCTTCGTTCGTGTCCTCAGTCTCCTTCTCTCTGTATGCCTTTACCAGTCTCACAGGGGTAAGATACACACACACACACACACACACACACACACACACACACACACACACACACACACACACCTTTGACCTTCTTTAACTTTTCACCTCTTTTTTTATCTGTCCAGAAGACCAAGTAGACTTTTTATCTCTTGCCGTCTCTCTCATTCTTTTTTCCTCTGCTCATCTGTCTTAGTAACTGGATTCCATCTTTCTCTCGCCCACACGAGGATCGTTTCACTCACCAAGTGATTTTGGGTGGTGCTGGAACTATTTCCAAATTAAAGCCCCTTTTCATTTTCTCCTTAAAATGGAGTTTTGGTCTGGAGTAACAATTACTGGCCGTTTAAGGTCAGGCAGCTAACTGCGGCGGTTAATTTTGTCTCCGTAATTTGCCTTTGCAATGTCAGATGTGATGCACGGTCTTTTATATCAAAGACCCATGTTGCCCTTACTGGAAGAAAAAAACGGCTATTGTTTTGCCGTGGCCTCACATTTAGCCTGTAAATTGGTGAGCGGGGAGAGTGGAGCGGATACCAGCCTTGTGATTTGCAGTCAGGACAGGGAGGCAAGTCTTTTGGCACCAGTGGATTAGGTCTGTTGGGTTGCGAATTCTCTCCGAGTGTTTGTTTGTCTGTTTTGCTTTCTCTTTTTTTCTTTCTTTTTTTCGGGAGGATGTTTGTAAGAGTGCCAAGCGCTGGCACTTCAGGGACAATCCCATTGGTTCAAGCTTCTTAGGGCGGTATTAACCTTGGATACTGCAGTTAGTCTGTGTGTGTGTGTGTGTGTGTGTGTGTGTGTGTGTGTGTGTGTGTGTGTGTGTGTGTGTGTGTGTGTGTGTGTGTGTGTGTGTGTGTGTGTGTGTGTGTGTGTGTGTGTGTGTGTGTGTGTGTGTGTGTGTGTGTGTGTGTGTGTCTGGTGTGTGTGTCTGGTCTGTGTGTCTGGTGTGTGTGTGTGTGTGTGTGTGTGTGTGTGTGTGTGTGTGTGTGTGTGTGTGTGTGTGTGTGTGTGAAGGACAGGGTGCTTGTGTCATCAGTATTTCAGTATAGTCGTGACGGTGTAGCACAGATGCTGGTTCAGTGCTGTTCATATTGTGCTGTGTTCCCCAACAGTATTAGTGTGCACTAGGCCAGCCCGGTTGGAACTGCACTGGTGCTGGAGTTGCAGTGAACATGAACGTTGTTCTGAATGCTGTAGAGTGAATAACTGATGAAAGTTTAGCACACTTTGAATCCATGTATGCACCTCTCTGGTGGTGAAAATGAGGTTTGGTGAATTCAGGCAGAGATACTGAATTATGGGATTATTCAGGCCTCCAGGTCTCCAGGTCTCCGGTTCCATAGTGTACCAGACTGGAACTGTTAGTGCATAAGTGGCCTTGGTATTCTTGTGTATTCTAAGTGGCCTTGGTGAGAGGGATTATACTGACTACTGACTGGACTATACTGACTACTGACTTGGTGAGAGGGATTATACTGACTACTGACTGGATTACACTGACTATTGACTTGGTGATACTGACTACTGACGGGATGAGAGATGTAATATTGACTATACTGACTTCATGAGAGGGTTGGTTCTTGAACTGACCTGTGATCTGCATTGTCTCCAGCGACAAGCTCCGCTCACCTGGAGGACCTGGCGTACCTGGACGAGCAGAGACATGCCCCCCTACGCACCTCCCTCCGCATGCCCCGCCAGAGTACCGGGGCCGCACGCGCCGCACAGGACCTCAGAGGTGGGCCAGCACACATACACACACACACACACGTACATAAGTATGTTTGTCAGAGACAGACAGTGTTAGTGTGTGTGTGTGTGTGTGTGTGTGTGTGTGTGTGTGTGTGTGTGTGTGTGTGTGTGTGTGTGTGTGTGTGTGTGTGTGTGTGTGTGTTAATTTATCTGTCTCTAATTTGAAGTCTTGATATGCTTTATATGGGAATATGCACATACTGTATATTCTAATCTATCTTCGTCACTGCTTTCTACGCTCTAATCCCATTTGTCATCTAATCCCTTCCCCCCTTCATTCAACTTTATTCTGCCCTTTGCTGTTTTACACTCTTATTGTTTCTCTCCACTTCTGTGTCTCTGTCTCCCTCCTTCTCCCTCTCTCTCTCTCCTTCTATCTCTCTCTCTGCCTCTGTCTCATTCACTCTCTCCTACACTTTCCTCTTGCTTAGCTTCTGCTAACATCCATGCCTGGCAGTCGAGCTCATGTAAGTGATGCTCCTCTCTCTCTCTCTCTCTCTCTCTTTTCAAAGCCCCTCTCTCGTTCCTTCCTTCCTCTCTCTTGATCTATCTCTCCTACTGTCTCTCTTTATCCCTCTGTCATTCACTGTTTCTCTGTCTCACTGCAGCTCTCTCTCTCTCTTCCTTGCTTTTCTCCCTTTCTCTCTCTCTCTCTCTCCCACTCTCACTCTATCTCTCTATCTCTGTCACACTCTCTCTTTCTTCATTATAGCTGCACATAGTAAATTATTAACTGACATCAATCTATATGTCAGAGTCGCCTATAGCTTCTGTTCCATACTCCCACTGCTGTGGCTTTGATTTCAGCGTCAGCACATATGCACACATGTACACACACATACACACACAGATACACACACACACACACACACACACACACACACACACACACACAGAGACACGTGCATACACATGCACACACACATGCACACACACATGCACACACACACACACACACACACACACACACACATTTTATGGGATCACATTTCCCAGAAGAAAGAAAGAAAAAAAAACAAAGCAAAGCAAAGCAGAGCTTCTGCTGCAGTTGTTGCTGCTGCTGCTCTTGTGGTTTCTGGTGAGGACTGTGGGTGGCACTAATGACAGTAACGACTCTGACATTAATCAGCCCAGTTGTTATGCTACTGTACTGTACATGTATGTGCCTCACTGCCGGCGCCCCGAGCCATCTCTGGCTTAGCGAGCTGCTAAAGCGGCGGAGGAGAGCCGAGCCCTACCTACCTAGCCCAGCCCAGCCCAGACACCCACCTGCTTAAGCATGTTTAGCAGACCTCTGATGTTTGCACCGCTGTCAACCGTGCCCCGCTGCGTGCGTAATCCCAGGCTGCTGTGCGGCGACAGCGGCAGTGTGTGTGTGTGTGTGTGTGTGTGTGTGTGTGTGTGTGTGTGTGTGTGTGTGTGCTAGGGGCTTAATGAACACACCCTGTGCCATCTGACAGGCTGCGAGCCACTAGATTGCACACCGAAGCTCTTTGCTTGCATAAGCCGAACAAATCTGATCAAGCCTGCCGTGTAGGGCTGGTGAAACATCTCCCCCTGCTGGTGGCAGAGTAACTTTACAACCTAATGTAGAGTAACTTTACAACCTAATGCAGTAAGATGCTCTATTTGGAGCAACATATAGTACAATAACTCACACTAACGAATAGCATAAAGGATACTCTAGGAACAGTAGCTATTAGGTGTGGTAGCACCATGGTGAGAAATAGGTGAAATGTCATTACATTTACACATTTAATTTGGGATATATTATGACTTGTGGGGCTCCCCAAGTTTGACTTGAGTATTTTGAAGTCTTTCTGGTCCCTCTCTCTTACCGTACAATATTTGTGCTGCAGTGCGCTTTGCTCCGTACCGGCCGCCGGACATCGCTCTGAAGCCGCTGCTGTTTGAGGTGCCCAGCCTCTCCACCGACACCACCTTCACGGGCCGCCATTGGCTCTTCCAGGAGGTCGAGGCCGGTCTCCACGCCAACGACCCCACGGCCAATCACGGCGTGGTGATCGTGGGCAACGTGGGCTTCGGCAAGACCGCCATCATCTCCCGTCTGGTGGCACTCAGTTGCCACGGTAACCGCATGCGGCAGATTGCCTCCGATAGTCCGCACGCCTCACCAAAGCGTAAGTGTTTGTTTGCGTGTCTTACGTGTTTTATACCAGTCCAGAATAAAGTGAATGTTCATTCCCTATTGGATTTAGGTGTTTGTTTTGGTTGGTGTTGTGGAAATTCTGAAAGAAAGTGTTTTTTATCCAACATGCACAGATTTGTCATATGAGCACAAGTCTAACATCTTTTGCTTTTTGATCTCCTCCTTTTGTCCTCTCTCCTCTTTGCTTGCTCTCTCTCTCTCTCTCTCTCTCTCTCTCTCTCTCTCTCTCTCTCTCTCTCTCTCTCTCTCTCTCTCTGTAGATGGAGAGGGCATGTCTCTCAGCCAGCCCCAGTCAGCTCATGGTACTTTAGTCGGGGGCAGCTGTCCTGGGACCCCTGAGATGAGACGACGCCAAGAGGAGGCACTCAGGAGACTCGCTTCTCAGGTGCGACACACACACACACACACACACACACATATTCAGACACGCACACACACAAACTCATACAGGTATACACACACACACAGACTCATACAAGTATACATGCACACACTCATACA
>JAODXP020000015.1:30082474-30084974 GCA_027497455.2 Sardinella longiceps | reverse complement strand
GTATGTGATGATCTGTCAGAGGAAGGATATGACATGGCCTCAGTCTGGCACTGAAGGTGGTGACAGTGAAGTGAACAGAGTGAAAACAGTGTATGTCTGTCTGTTTGTTTCTCTCCTCAGGTGCAGTTCCTGGTGGACCACGGGGCCATGATCGAGCATGTGGACCACAGTGGCATGAGGCCGCTAGACCGAGCCGTGGGCTGCAGGAACACGTCAGTGGTGGTGGCCCTGCTGAAGAAAGGCGCCAAGATAGGTAGGAGAGAGAGAGAGAGAGAGAGAGAGAGAGAGAGAGAGAGAGAGAGAGAGAGAGAGAGCCCTCAGATTTTGGGAGGGGAAAGTGCAACTACAGTAGGACTAGAGAAATATAGAGGGAGGAAGGGAATGTGATAGGACAGAGAGAGACAGTCAGAAGCAGAAGAGACAATCCATGCCTTCTCTTTATCATTTCTTATCCCTCTATCTATTACAGTATCTATCTATCTATCTATCTATCTATCTATCTATCTATTGTCATTTGTGTGAGTGAGTAGGTGAGAAAGAATTGGAGAGAATGAATGTACTGTGAATAAGAGGCACAGACTTCTAGAGAGTGGAAGAGAAAGCAGGAGTGAGTAGAGTGAGAAAGTATGGTTGGGGGGTTGGGGGGTTGGGGGTGGAGGTAATAAAAGGGAAAAGGAAATGAATCAGACAGTTATGGGAACAGCTTAAAGGATCGCACAGGAGAATGGATTGGACATGCGGCGAGACTTCTGAGTTCTTTCTGAGTCTGAGAGAGAAAGAGAGGGAGGGAGAGGAGGAGAAGAGATTTCTCAGTTAAGAGTTCTATCTGAGTGTGTTTCTGAGAGTGTGTCTACTCTTACCTGATGGGCTTTTTTAAAGGGGACGGGGATTTGAACCTTGAATTCAAAGCAGCCAAATGAAGACATTATATGAATGTATCACATGACAAACATTCTGATCAAATGGCAGCTGGTTGACCTTGGCCAATGACAATTCCGACCCTTTGTGGAGGTACCGTTTGCCTAAGATACCTCTGACTTAGCCGCTTACATTTGCTTCATTTCCCTGTTACAAAATGTCCAACTACCATAGTGTTGCCCATTTCAAATAACCCCCTGATCCCAAAGCCATGCTGCCTAGACCTCCTTGCCTGTCAGATTGTCCTAACTGTCCCCCTGTCCCTACTAACAGTCTGCTGAGCTCTACTGCTAGCTCTTAGCACTAATGCTAAAGCTCCTAACTAGCTGTGGACGATCTGGACCACCAGCTGTTAGCACAGTTGCTAAAGTTGCTGGTGCTTCTGCTGCTTGCTTGCCACTGCACAAGCACTGCTTCTGCTGTTTTTAGCCTGCCTGTCTCTCTCCCTCTTCTTTCTTGCCCATTCCTTTCTTTCTTTCTTTCTTTCTTTCTTCTCTCTCTCTCCCTCTCTCTCTCTCTTTACCTGTCTTGCTCCCTTGTTCTCACGGCAGCTTTTTGTGCTCTCTTCCCATCCACACCCCCAATCCACCCCTTCTTTCTCTCTGTCACTCACTCTCTATCTATCAATTTATCTGTCTGTATGTCTGTCTATCTATCTATCTGTCTGTCTATTTATCTATCTATCTATCTCCCTGTCTACTTCTGTGGGTGTGATGATTCTGGGTTGTGTTCTTTGGTGTGGGTGTATGGGTGGTGGTTCTCTGTCCATGGCATCCCCATCCCCTAACACACCGACTCCATCGCCCCCTCTCCATCTGCCCCTCCCCGGCCCCCCTTCAACCCCTCACCCCCCACCCCTGGCCACATTCCGCTACCCTCCGTAACCAGGATGTCAGACCCTCCCCAGTCGAGCGCGAGGTAAACCCAGTCTCTGTGTCTGTGTGTGTGTGTGTGTGTGTGTATGTGCACCTTCAAAAACACACCTCAACCTGATGTCTCTCCCTACCCCCGATTTGTTTTGGTTTCATTTCTTTGGTGAATTTCATTTCCAAATCTGTGTACTGTCCTGTAAGCCTTATCCGGATCTCCGCTGTTTACTTGTGAGCTCGTGTCTGGCCCCCTGCGTGGCTCCGCCTCTCTCTCTCTCTCTCTCTCTCTCTCTCTCTCTCTCTCTCTCTCTCTCTCTCTCTCTCTGTCTGTCTCTCTCTCTCTCTCTCTCTCTCTCTCTCTCTGTCTCTCTCTCTCTCTCTCTCTCTCTCTCTCTCTCTCTCTCTCTCTCTCTCTCTCTCTCTCTCTCTCTCTCTCTCTCTCTCTCTCTGTCAGAGTGGAGGATGAGAGAGAGTGGATGAGAGTGTTGGAGAGCCTGTGGAATGAGACTGTGGTCCCTGTGGTGGAGGAGCTGTGGTGTCCTCAGCTTGCTTTGCTCCGGTGTCATTCCCTCATGCCTGCTATGAACACAAATGCTCATTCACTTTGCATTCCCTCCCTCCCTCCCACCCCCCTCCACCTTTGGGACATGTATGGCAAAAGCTCTGGGAATGCATGTGGAGGCTGCTTCCCAAATCCCTCTCCGAGCACCACA
>JAODXP020000015.1:30039974-30077474 GCA_027497455.2 Sardinella longiceps | reverse complement strand
TGCCTCAGCAGGTGCAGGTGGCCCCGTCGCAGGGCCAGTGGCTGCAGCCGGCCAAAGCCCAGATCGTCCGCACCAACCAGCCCAGCGCCTCGGTCCACTCCAGCGCCGTGCTGGGCAGCAGCGCCTACAGTCAGATGGCGCACTCCATGAGCGGCCGTTGCCCCGGAGACGAGCTGTTGGACGACGGAGGAGGCGTTTACGGTAGTTCGCTCCAGGTGCAAGGCAGTCTTAGCGCGGGCATGCTCTACCAGCGCGCCATCAGCATGGATCCGGGGTTGATGGAAGACGAGCCGCCGCCACCTCCGCAGCAGCAAGCTCCGCTGCAGAGGCCCTCGTCGGCCTACCAGCGACCCGTGGCCGGGGGCTTGCGCGGGTACGGCAGCCAGACCCCGCAGATCAGCCGCAGCCAGTCGGCCGCCTACTACCCGATGTCACCGCACGACCTGGAGCGCCAACAGCAACAACAGCAGCAGCAGCAAGTTCCGTTGGGCTCGCCCGAGAACCCGCACGCCCTCCGCCGACCCGTCAGCGCCACGGCCGCCGAGCCCAAGCCTCACTTACCCACGCCACGGCCGCTCATCCACTCCCAGAGCGTGGGCCTGCGCTTCTCCCCGTCCGCCAGCAGCCTGGGAGCGGGCTCGGCCGGCAATCTAGGCCCAGGCTTCAGGCCCTCGGCCTCGGCCCAGCAGATGGAGATCCCGCTCAAGCTGTCCTACGAAGGCGGCTTCTGCGACGAGCTTTCGCCCGTCTCGCCTCCGCAGGCGCCGCTCGACATGCGGCTGATGGGCGGCACGTACCCGGGCGAGGCCCTGCGCTCCCGAGCCACGCCCTTCATGGGCATCATCGACAAGACGGCGCGTACGCAGCAGTACCTCCCACCGCAGCAGCAACAGCAAGCCTCCTCTTCCTCGTCCTCCTCCTCGCCTTCGTCCCGCGCCTGGGCCGTGTCTTCGCTGGACACCGTCGTCAGCAGCCCTGCCACGTCGCCTAGCAACACGGGCTACGGCCACATCGCCTACTACAACCGCACCAACAACGCCCACAACGGACACCTGATGGAGGACGACTACTACGCCGTGCCCAGCGTGGCGGCCGACGCCATGGGCCGCGTCAGCCAGGCGCCCACCTACCCGGACGTGAAGGTGGCACGGACGCTGCCCGTGGCGCAGGCCTACCAGGACAGCAACGAGTATCGGCAGATGGGCCGCTCCGACCGCCAGGGCCCCACTTCCCCCATCAAGCCAAAGAGACCATTCGTAGAGTCCAACGTGTAAGGCAACAAAAAGACGCCTACACACACACTGACAAACATACACACACACAAGTACACACACAAACGGTGTGTTGGCTTACAGACCTTACAGTTCCACCAATGAGCTTTCAGAACAGCCGGGTGATTCCAACCATCATAAACACTCTGGCACTAAACAGTTCCAAACCTACATCTCTCATGTCACTCCTATGTCAATGTATGTAATGCTAAGTATTCCAAGCAGGCAAAGATGGGCTTCGCTCCGTAAAACTGTCGCAAAGCTGGGGATCAACTGACTGGAAAAACGAAGCTTGGATAGATTATCTGAATATTATCTGAAACGTTCTGTTTATGGTGTGGCCTTACAGAAATATTAATATCCTACAGTATAAACAGCAACAAGTCTTAAAAAGAACGCATCCAAGTGCTGTTTTCTTTCCCTTGTGGTGTCAAGACACTGTCAAGGCTTTGCAAAGTTAAAACAGCCTTGTCACTGGATGCATTTCAGGTCTAGGGGAGTTGTTCCATCTTCTAAAATGGGGCCCACAAACATAAAATGGCCTTGTGCAAGATCAGCCGGTACAGTACATGGGTTCTAACCGTAGACCTGGACATCTCCATGGTCCATGCCAGGATTGGGAGGCTGGCCAGTGCTGCCTGCCCATTGCAGTGCACTCTTTGTGGGGGTGGATGCATTGCAGCCTTGGGCTCTCATCTAAGACATCCCCAGCCTTGCAAACAAAACATCCACTTGGGACAACTCCGACTGCTTTCCCCCCTTCTGTAAAAAAAAAAAAAAAAAAAAAATGACATTGAAAAATCTGACGCCAGGTAAATCTGTACATAGCAAAAGCGAAAAAGTAATATTTATCATTTTAAGTTATGTTTGTAAAATAATTATATATAAAAAAATATATAAATATATATACCTAATTTTTTTTTGTTTTGTTTCTCTACTTGATTGTAAATTGTTTACCCTCCCGTTTGTTCTTAAGTGCTGCCCGACAGACAAGGGCTGCCATAGCAGTTGGGTTGGAATGGAGTAGGCTTTTGGCAAGGGTGTGGTTGGTTGGTTGGCCCACTTCTCTGCAGCACGTGAATCGTGGCCAAACAATAGCAGCCTGTGCTGCTCAAATCAGACCTGCTAGCGCTAATCGAAGGCTCTGCCCATGTGACTTCCTCTTAATGCCGGACAGGAAACTAAAAGGGCAAACGCCGTCATTAAAGGGGGTCACTTGATAGCTAGTGAGATATTGAGAGTAGCATGAAGTCTGCATTCCACTCCTTAAGTGTGGAGAATGGGGACCAGATCTGAACGGCAGTCAAGCTGTACTCTGGATGAGAGTGCAGCTTTTTCCCCGACTGTGAGAGTGTGCTTATTGGCAGCTAGAGGTGGCTCTGCATCGGCTTATCCTTGACACCTTCCAAGTCTGCTATTATATTAGATCATGGGTCCTTGCCCTGACGCTAAGCTGAAAAGAAGTTCTTAAGATGAGTATTTTTGAGTTTTTATTATTATTCTTTTTCAGCTTTTCAGACATTGAGAAGAAGAGGCCTTGGGCTTTTTAACAGTCAACATGATTTTATGAGTGAGTTAATAGTGGACCTTACCAGGTGGCATGGCAACCAGTCACCACTGTGTGATGTCAGAGATCAAAAGCAGGATGTAGAATGAGTTGTGGGAAGTATTTTCAGCCAATGTTGTTTTTTACGTATATGTATAAATATATAAGTTCTGTGTAAATGACTGTACATAAAGATTCTACTAAAGAATGCATGCTCTCTGCAAATTCACACACACACACACACACATTCAAGCTAAGACATTGATTGGTGAGTGTGTGTTTGTGCGTATGTGTGTGTGTGTGTGCGTGCGCATACTTCTTTTTTCCATTGTTGGAAGGAGATGAGTCTTTAAAAAGTTGTTCTTTTATCCTTTTTTGTACTTGTTCTGTTCTGTTTTTCATCTTTGGGGGCTTGCTGAAGGCCTGCTTTCTGTACATTGTGTGTAAATGTTGTGACCTTTTTGCCAAGGAGGACCATGACCCAAGGAGAATGCTTTGTTTTTCAACCCCATTAAGCAACTGTAAATTGGCTGTATGTATGAGGAAAATATTGTACTTATTTAAAAATGGCTACCACTTGGAGGAAAAAAAGGCGAAAAACAGAGACATTTGGTTGCCTATGAGTTTGATTATTGTTTGATTTTCATTCTACACACACATCATTACACAGTAACACACATTACACAGCACAAATAGAACATTTGCAACATTCATTCTGGTCACAAGCAACATGAACACCATAGGTAGACAGAAGTATGAAAGTGCTCTGTAAACAAGACAGGCAGTACACACAAACACTGTTGGTTCGTTTTTTTTCTAATTCTGAAATGGACACAGAGGACAAAAGTATTTTCATTACAACAGATTTACACTCATTAACAGATCTGATGTATATTTTAGAAGGCTGGTTTGGACATTATATAACAAAAAGAGGTCTGGGCAACCATTTCCTGATAGAGGCAAAGCAGCATTAGCCTTAGCTGTTCTACTCTCCATGTTATTTTATTGACGAGAGAACATAACACTCATCTCTACAAACATCCAGAATGTTCTAACACAGATGGCTGTAGGCTCCCATTGTCTTCCATGCAAGTGGATACAAGCTTGACAGTGGCTAATGTTTCTGGCCTTTCTACTCGTTCAAACAAACATTATTCAAGTCACAGGCGTTTGGCTTCAAAGGAAAGTGCAGAAAAGCTTGACCAGTGCTAAAGCTAAGTAGTCAGTACTGCTGTTAGTTACGCACAAGACACAGGAGTCAGCACAATATATACAGTCAATTCAACATACGTAGTTACATGACTATTAAATCAGTAGATATTTCTTATTCCCACTTTCACTCTTTCATTTTTAATACTTTGACTAAATACTATGACTTTAAAAACTAAAACGACTACAAAAATACACCACAGAGCATTTCAGTATTCGATAGAAGTTAGACTTTAGCTTAGTACGTTTTTAGTAAACTTAAACTGTCTGAACCAGACCGCTACTATTGGACAGAACGTTAAATATTTTTATGGTGGAAGGATAATATTAAAAATCAGATCATTAAAAAAAAAAAAATCACTAGTCTAGACACTATGTTGTTGGCAGGCAGTTCTACTCTGGCAATTGGTCCTTGTGTATATTCTGGCACTTCTGGGGTTTATAAAGGCACATTACATTCTGGCACAACTTATTTAATGCAAAGTCTCTCTGAAGGTTAGACAAACCCTCTAACAAGCCTTAGCATGTATAGGTGGCAAACCAGCAGATATAAGGGTTGTTTGGGTAGCCTATATACTTTGCGTGACAAAGATCAGGAAACTCCTGATCCTGGATCAGTTTTGTGCCTTTCACACTAGAGACAAGTGGCTTATAGAAGGGATAAATCAACACACTATTCCTATAAACTGAAACTTACAGTGAAGTCATGCTCATCTATTCTCCAGACTACGTGTCATCCTGTGCACCCCTCTTTTAAAGCATAATGAAAGGGGGGCAGTCAAGGTGAAATGGCACCCCCCTCTGTTAGGGTCTTAAAGTGCACAGACAGTGCTTCTTCCTCAGGGTGGGGGGGTCGTCGGAATTCCTCGCGGGTCACTACGTATCCTATGAGCACTCCGTATGCCAGCAGCATCATGCCCAGCGTGTTGGCCAGGACGCCCTCTGGAGCAAACTCGGAGTAAGTGTCTCTGTGGAGAACATAAATAAGGCTAGGGTCAAGTTCTATACCATCAATATCTCCAGTAAGTGTGATGGGAGGTGAGTCCAGGGCCGGCGCAACAGGACAGGCAAACCAGGCAATTGCCCCCAAGATTGACTGTTTAATAATTTTATTAGTTTAGTTGGTGGAGTTTTTCAATAAAATATGACTTTAGGCAGGAGATAGACACCTGTACAACAAAAAATATTATATTACAGTCATAACGAAAAATGCTTGAATATTATCAATGTGGTTCATGTAGGTGTTTATGGGAGGTGAAGGGTCCCCATGTCCTGTTTGCTTGGGGCCCCCTAAGTATCTTGAAACGGGCCTGGGTGAGTCTACTGAGATTATTACATGTAACTGTTAGCATTAGCGCTAATAGTAAAATATAAGATGCTTGAGGCTCCTTCAGGCCAAGCAAGGAATCCATTTCATTAAGAATATCCCAGAAATAGAGAAAGATGAAAGAGAAGATGATGGGAAGAGTAAAAAGAGGAAGGGAAGGGAGATCAAAAATCCACAGAGTGGCAGCAGTGAGCTGGACTCACGAGATGGCGAAGAGGAGTTTCTCCAAAATGCCGAGCAGGCAGGTGGCGACGGCGAGGCCGAACAGCGCCAGGCCAAAGAACACGTGCAGAGGCAGGTAGAGGCTCCGCAGCCACGCTGTTGCCCCCGGAAACAGGAAGAAGCCCAACCCTAGGAGCCACTGGAATACAGAAGTGTTAGACACATTAGACAGCTGATACTGTATACTATTACTGACATACTGTAAGTTTACAGCCAGCCAGTGCTACTGATTAACCCTCAAATACCCATCAGCATTTGAGTCCACACAGCCACACTGGCTTAGTGTATTTGTGTGCGCTACATTAAAGGTTAATGTAGGGTCTTTTATTATAAGAACATTAAGATAAAACTTCCATACTGAGAATATCAACTTTGAGTTCTCTTAGCAATTGCATTTGTTGGTTGTAAAAAATATTACCTCATAAATCATAGTCAGGGAATCTCAACATTATTTTCAATGTTTTCAGACTATAGCTCTGTAATACAATGGTTTGGACATTTCTAGAATTCCTGTATTAATCGTTTAGATTAAAAAATCTACTAAACTTGTCAGGAGGAGAAGGAAAGGGTGTGTGTGTGTATATGAGAGGGAGAGAGAGAGAGGTGAAAGGTTAAAAAAGTTTGTACCTGTGCAATAAATAAGACAAAAGTGAGCATCCCACACCAAGAGTGGAGTGAGTACATGTGAGGGATGTTGCGTGCGTCATGGTACTGGAACACAGCCACTATTCCTGGAACACAACAGCAAGCTTAGACTGCACTTTAAAATGCATAATACATACACTTTAGGTTGTACATTAATAAACACTATGTATGAATACAAATATGCATTACACGCATGCATAACACCCAACCTTATCGGCACACACACACACATGTGGAGGACAAATAAAGAGAGTGATCTTACCGATGATGCTGATGATGAGTACTAGGAAGTGGAGCACAGCGTGGAGAATCTTCACACTGCGTTTGGTCTCGTTTCGAAACACACGGTACACCATAATGGCTGATGGACAGAGGGGGGAAAGAAAACTTGATAAATACAGTATGCGTGCTATGACACTATAACACTTCAGAGTTCAGAACTGCTGTTTTTTCTTTGCAATGTAAGGATCTTTCATAAAAAAAAAAAAAAAATGTTTTATCCATCTCCCTTACAACCCTTTCTGACAAACAGAGAGGCACACAGCTGCACAGGTCAACAAAGTTATCTGCCTTTGTTGCCATAGAAACCTTGTTTCAACCTTGGGCAATAACACTCCATCCCAACCACAACAAGGCCAATCAGAGAAGGTCACTCAGCAATCAGCCGCCTTGTTTTATAGCTTCCCCCTGTATCCAGACACACCAGATGCAACAATATTCCAGGATCTGGTGATCTGTCACCACTTCAAACCCAAATTATATTGACCGGAAACATCCCTAATTTCCAGGAAAATACTGGGCTCTTGTCTCAGCAGCTCTCTCTGACACAGCTCTAGGCAATGAGTGTTTCTCAAAGTCCAGAATGCCTCCTAGGTAGCACACTCGCCTTGGAAGTCGTACACTTCAAAAATGAGGTTCCATCAGTGCATTCTTGAAAAATCTATGAACAAAGGCCTCTGTCCTCGCTAGAATTTTAGAAGGATGCTTGACTTTGGAACAGTACTTGGCGACAGATAAATGACGTGGAATGCTAGAAAAAAAGCAGCCTTCCAAGCATGCTTCCTCGACTTTGAGAAACAATCTCCTGGCCTGATCTACTGGCTCCTTTGGGTGGGGACAGGCAGCAGCTGTGACCACTTGAAAACCCAAATTATATTGACCGGAAACATCCCTGGTCTCCAGGAAAATACTGGGTTCTTGTCTCAACAGCTCTCTGTGACACAGCTCTAGGCAATCTCTTGGCCTGATCCACTGGCTCCTTTGGGTGGGGACAGGCTGCAGCTGTGAGAGGGAGCTGGCAGGTGACTCACAGCTCTGCTGTTTGCCATGGCCTTTTGAGGCACTGGTCAACCCCCCTCGGGGCATCACAATTAAGGCAGCTTACCCACTAATGGCCCAGTGGCCTTTCAGCCAGAATGTCCTAATCGAGTTGCCGTAGCGGGACACTGACTCTAATACAGACAGCTGAGGAGATTAGAGAGACAATGGCTGAGTTTCAATGCCCTCCCTGCAAACTAAGCCCTGAGCCCTAACAGACTTAAATGATGTTAGAGAGTTTGCCAGGCTATGAATGTTAACCTTGTTGTTAGCATGATTGGGACACCACTTGCAATGAGTCATCCAATTGACAACACTATAGTCACAATACATCCACGCTTCAGTTTCCATCTCTAGGTAATGATCATTTGTTCACAGGTACTTTTTTGATTGATCAATACTTTTCCAGTGATATACATCACTAGCCTGACATAGCCCGCCCATAATACTGCTGTTCATCCGTATTCATGGTCTGGGGGTTCTTTAACCTGACGTGATTATAGGGCGGGTATTCAGACTATTAAGAGTGTATTCAGTTCTGGTTTGAAACTATTGGACAGCTCGTCTAATCAGCTTCGCTTATTGGCTGGTTGTCTCTTTACCGATTTAAACTCGCCCCAGAAGACCGTCCCCAGACCATGAGTACAGATGAACATCCATATTATGGGCGGGCTATGTCAGGCTAATACATCACAGCACAATGAATGATGGGTAGTTCCCTTCAGCAAAGTCTGCACTCAATACCCTCACACACCTCAGAGTTTGACAGCGAGACATCACTAATCCCTCGCTAACATAGGAATGAATGTGCTAACACACATTTAGGTCTGTGGGTCTGTAAGGGTGGACATTGACACTGGGCCAGTGAGCATCACCTTTATGGGAATGTCTCCAGCTGTTTACCAGGCAGACAAAGTCAATGAGAAGAGACACGAGACAACAGTCAATCGGTTTCTGTGCCAATCAATCAGTGACACACCGTATAACCAACCACCATAATCATCGCCATTTACATGTCTGCTTACAAATACTACAGCAAGTTAAGAAGTCTGATTGTGGGCATTTTATTCTTATCACAGCACCCCACCATGTCAGAGGAGGAGAAGAAGAGGAAAGAAGTGACACCACTGGGGCTCTGTGTACTTCAGCTGTCACACACACACACACACACACACACACACACACACACACACACTAGTCCCTGGCTGGGCTTTCGGACAGATATGACAGATAGGAATGGAACCCATTCAGTTGTAAAGGAAAGTGTTTGAGAAAGCACTGTGAGCAGCATTGGGTGGATTGGCTATTGGCCCACTCTGCTCGATCATCCTTAAAGGATAGCTGCTCGTGAGAAAGTTTAAGCATAGCCCTGTTGCACGATAGCCTGACATAGCCCTAACATCCATATTATGGGTGGGCTATGTCAGGCCTGTTGCACGAGCCTTCTAACAGCAATATATTTCACATGGAATGAAAGAATTTCGAACAGCATAGATCTAACGCGAACGCGAAACACGTTACATTGAGTCAACGGCACCTCAGATCTTACCTTAGGTTTCGAATAATCAGTTTCCATTGATTACGTTTAAAGTGCTTGTTTGCTTCTGTGTTCGCGTTCGAACTGTGCTGTTCCAAATAAATTTTGTTCCACTCGCTAACTGGTGCATTTAGCAGGCTCCTTCAACAGGGCTGTGCTTGAATTCACTCCGGAGCTATCCTTTAAGCAGCTGTGTAGAAGTACAAGTGGTGATTCAAGGGATTGTAATCAGAGATTACAATAATACAGGGACTGCACTTGTAAAATGGAACTAAGCAATCAAGCCAAACACTTTCAGAAGGACAAAACACACCCTCACACAAAAATGTCAGCTACCGGGATCTGAATGGTGTGTGTGTGTGTGTGTGTGTGTGTGTGTGTGTGTGTGTGTGTGTGTGTGTGTGTGTGTGTGTGTGTGTGTGTGTGTGTGTGTGTGTGTGTGAATTAAAGGCCGGATGCAAATCAGATTTGTTATAAACAAAAACATTACTGTGGACTTCCTCTCTCTCTCTTTCTTTCTTTGTGTGTGTGTGTATGAGAGAGAGAGAGAGAGAGAGAGAGAGAGAGAGAGAGAGAGAGAGAGAGAGAGAGAGCGTGTGCAATAAAGCGTAAGCGGTTGTGGTTGAGTTCGCTTGATCAGTATGAATGTGAATATGCAAAAGGTCATTTTCAAAGAGAATAGTGTTATCTTGAGAAAAAGTGTGTGTGTGTGTGTGTGTGTGTGTGTGTGTGTGTGTGTGTGTGTGTGTGTGTGTGTGTGTGTGTGTGGAGAAGAAGCCCCTGGGGGTTGAGGACGTAAGCAGATAAGACACAGAGCAGCAGAGGATAGGAGCAGACAGAATGACCAGACACCCCCGCCCACACACACACACACACTCACACACACACACTCACACATCACCAGCCACATCATGACAGAAGCCACACCTGATGACAGAAGTGTGTGTTTGTGTGGATGTGTGTATATTAAGTTTGCAAAAGACTAAAAAATAAACTCTTTATCTTGTGTCTGTGTGTGTGTGTGTGTGTGTGTGTGTGTGTGTGTGTGTGTGTGTGTGTGTGTGTGTGTGTAGTTTGAGTGCAGGTGTATACAGTATGTATGTTTGCAAAAGAGTAAAAAAAAAAACCTTGATCTTCAATATTCTTTAGCAACCACTAGCCAGTATGTACTTCCTGTCTGAGTAGTGTACATCATTAGTACAGGTTGGCAGAGGCTGCTCACTATACTGTATATATGCATAGTGCTTTTGGACTACCTGCTGTAGTGTGAAATGTAGGCGAGCCAGCTTTAAAACACACTGACCAAACACACTGAGAAGAGTGACTGACAAATACTGGCCAGCCCTTAAAGTAACCATGAGGGCTGAGGAGGGTGTGTGTGTGTGTGTGTGTGTGTGTGTGTGTAAGAGAGAGAGAGAGAGATGGAGAGAGAGATGTAAATGTTTATCATTGTAATGCTTTTCTATACACTACCCTGTATTACGGCTTTGGCAATGCAAATTCTGTTTTGTCATGCCAATAAAGCACTCCTTGACGTGACTTGACTTGACTTGACTTGAGTTGAGAGAAAGTGAGTGAGTGATTGAGTGAGTGTGTGTGTGAGAGAGAGAGAGAGAGAGAGGTTGCCTAGTCTCCCGTCTGGCTTACCGTCTCCATAGAGGAAGATCATGCCCAGCACCATGCAGAGTGGGTGCACATTAAACTCTTGGGAGGAGCCATCCCAGGCGTAGCCGCCGCGGTAGTGGCCCATCCATACGCCGGTTATCACCACACTAGCCACACCCAGCAGCTGGGAGCCCGCTACATACCAGGGCAGAGTGCCCGCCCCTCGCCAACTCTGAGAAGACTCCTCCTCCATCACCTAAGAGACACAACAACACCAAATTTTGCATGAGGTTTTGTCCATAACAAATAATTGTTCAATTTGCATATAGTCTTAAAGGGCTAAATTGTTGTTTGAGATCAAGTACTCATCAAGAATGAGCAAATTTGGTAAAACATAAGCCGAATAGCTAACCAGCAGTCAATGCTAATTACCTAACTTTCCATGTCCAAATGGCCTTAGTAACCTTGAACAACAGGTGCATGGAGTGTATGATTAGTTCCAGAATATTCCTTTAATGGTAAAGTCCATGAGATTTAGGCTGAACTGAAGCAGGTATGTTGTCATTAAAACCAGAAAGAGGAGCTGAGAGTAAAAGTTCACGGTTTCAGTGTGACTAAATGATCATAATTAAGCTATCATATTCCACGCCGATGCTGAAACCTTATTGACGACTTAATGAAGGGAAATCAATGGCCTGCCAAGATGACTCACTTCTGATTAGTTTAATCTAATCAGATAGTTTAATCTAATCAGACTCAACTCAAGCATTTCAGCAACCGTCTGTGAGGAAGACACAGTCCACGTTACACAGACTCGCTCTTTGAAGATGAAGCAGAGGAAGAAAGACAGTGTGAGGAGGAAGAGGGAAAGAAAAGAGAGGCGTGGGGGAGGGGAGAAATGCCAGCTGACTTCTGTGTGCCCTGAGTCAGATCACAAGACTCCACCCTGGAAATAAATATTTACTTGGCTAAGCAAAGATCAGAAAAACGCAAACACATTAAGTCTCTCTCTCTCTCTCTCTCTCTCTCTCTCTCTCTCTCTCTCTCAAAAACATTTGCAAATCAGGCATTACATGTTAGACATTAGACATTATGCATTAAACAAATACAGCGAGAGAACATTCACAGACACAGGAAACAAAACTGTGATGTACTGTTGCTATACCATAGATTGTTACATACTGTTGCTATACCATAGACACACACACACACACACACACACACATATACAGTATATATATATATTAGGGTGCATCAAATTTGAATGGGAAATTTAAATTTGAAAACATCGAGTTGGCTGGCCTTACATTTTGTTCCAATTGATAGAAAAATGACTTTTGCAAAGTTTTGAGAAATTTCATTGAGATTTAGGGGTGCCACCAGACCTCTGTTTTTTGTTAGCTTAAGCGCTAATAATGCTAGTGGTCACCAATGGAGTTCTAAAGTAATCAAAACTGCAGTCAAGAAAACTGAGGTGATCTTTCTGTTTTTGGGTTTGATGTGTTTTAATGCATATTATAACTATCATATATGTGCTTAGAACATATGTATAGGTATTTTCTGCTCATTACATCTAGCTAAGACCTAAGCTTTTGGAAGTTTAGTTAACCTAGAAAAGCATAGGCCTATCCAAAATAGATCATTATTAGCTCCACAACTATCTAGTCTATTTACATAATCTTGGTATGTATGGATAGGTAAGACCCCAGAGAACATGTAAACAGTGTAGGTGTTACTTTACCTTAGTGCCATTAGATTATAAATATAAAAAAATATAAATGTGTTACCCTCGACTAAAATGTATTCTTAATTATGAAATAGATAACACCCTCATACCAATGATTATATCTACCAAAATGCCATGAGGGTATGATGGTAATAATATGCATTAAAACATGGCAAACACAAAAGACAAAGATCACCTCAGTTTTCTTGAGCTGCAGCTTTTGTTACCTCAGAACTCCATTGGGGGCCACTAGCATTGTTAGCGCTTAAGCTAACAAAAAACAGAGGGCCGGTGGCACCCCTAAACCATCATGTATCGGAAAAATATTTTGCATGTGTTGTTTTTACCTGTATTTGAACACTTTTATCACCCAGCCATATTAAAATTCAAGAATTGGTTAATTTGATGCACCCTAATATATATATATTACGTCCAAAACGCTGGCAATTCCAGCGTTATGGACGTGACATTTTCGTGCATTATTGATGAACAAAATGCCACATAACCTCAGCAAACCTAGCAGTATTTCACAATTTTGTTCATATTCTTATGCAAACTCCATGGCTGAATATAGGCAAACACAAAAAATGAATATCATGATTTACATTATAAGAATATGAGCCTTTCAATTTGTGTTATGGACGTGACGAAAAATGGACAAACTTTTGAGAGAGAGTAGTTTTTGCTGTGAAGTGTGTGAAATTTCTAGAGAAATGTAAATATTACTACATTCATACCAAATAGGACACCTCAGTAAAGACAGAGAAAGACTTCATTTCAAATGTAAATGTAAAAAAGTTGGTTTTCATTGGGAGAAATGCCGTTATGGATGTGACGTTATGGACATGACGTCTGGAAAAACCTTCCAAAACGATACAAAACAATTGTGAATGGTGGATTTTAACCTGTAACAACAGAAATAGTAATATAACAATAAAAAATAACTGATAGCATTGCAGCTTTGTGTGTGTTATCACCCACTTATGCCCATTATAAGCCCCTCCATAGACTTACATTATAGCTGAATAGGGTAAAAATTTAACAGATATCCTTTCGAAACTTACTCAGTTGAATATTTACATCTAGACGATACTTTTTTCGTGGAATTGCCCATATATATAAGTATATATGTGTATATGGGCAATTCCAGCATTATAGACGTGACATTTTCATGCATTATTGATGAACAAAATGCCACATAACCCCTGCAAGCCTAGCAGTATTTCACAATTTTGTTCATTTTCTTATGCGAACTCCATGGCTGAATACAGGCAAAGACAAAAAATTCATATCATGATTTACTTCATCAGAATATGAGCACTTCAATTTGTGTTATGGACAAGCTTTTATGGGAGAATAAAGTTTTCCCATGAAGTCAGTGAAATTTTCAGAGAAACAAATATTATTTCATTCATACCAAACGGGACACCTCAGTGAACACAGAAAAAGACAGTAAATGTAAAATACGTTGGTTTTCATTGGGGTTATTTTGGGAAAATTGGCGTTATGGATGTGACATCTGAAAAAAACCTTGCAAAAACTATACGAAAAGTGTGAATGGTGGATTTTAATCTGTAACAGCTGAAATAGTAACATTAAATTAGAAAATAACTGATAGCATTGCAGGTTTGTGTGTGTTATCACCCACTTTATGCTAAGCCCCTCCATAGACTTACATTATGGCTGAATAGGTTAAAAATTTTAACAAATAGATCGAAAACTTGCTCAGTTGGTTATTTACATTGAGACAATACTTTTTTGTATTGCAAGTTTTCTGAAATAATTTGTATCTGTATCTGTATGTATATATATATATATATATAGAGAGAGAGAGAGAGAGAGAGAGAGAGAGAGAGAGAGAGAGAGAGAGAGAGAGAGCAGAAAATACATAAACACACATACAGTATGCAGACCACTAGGCTGTCACAGTGCATTATGAAAAATAAGTCAATGACAGGAACCATGACTCTCTGAAGACGACACAATTCCATGGTCTCTGTGGAGACGCCTGGCCAAGCAGTCAAGCTACAGAGATTACAGTAAACTATACTGATGATGGGGTTTGGAGAAAGTGGGTAGCGCCATCCACAGTGAGAATGAAAATATTTACTCATTGGCACCAAACAAAGAACTAAAGGGATAATTAGTCCAGATCTTTTTTGCCAACCACATCTTTGCCAAAACTGGTGCCAAAAAGCGCCTGACTGGTCACAATGGGCTTACTGGCTTTAATGCCAGAATTATTTGTTTAATGCCAATTACAGCTAAACAATAGACAATAAAGGATCAACCACTATTAATGTGACAGTCACAAGAAAAACCATATCCATAAAACTCATGAGTCAGTAGCCTATTTAAGAAAACACCAAAAGAGCTGTGACTGCAATATGAAAAAAGGACCTTACATTGAAATGATACACTGCTAAATTATACTTAATATCCATTACTGCTTTGATGTCCTAAATGTCATCATCACAAGTGGCAAAAACTGTTTTGTAAAAATTATCCTAGAGGATTCCACAGGCTTCTACATCATCCAGCTACCATAACATCCCAGAGTCTGGTCTACACCTTTACAAGTGAGATAGACTACTGGAGATCTCAGTCTGCAATAACTCAGATGCACTGTTCACTGGGGACCAAGACCATGGCACTGTTTCTGTGCCAGATGTAGCCCTAGTAGTCCAAGAGCAAGGGCTTCAGGTGCCAACTAGTAGGCCTATAGCTTTCACTCAATTTCATTTATTTGTCAGGTCACAGGCCACGAGACTGGTAGCCTAACAGCTGACACCCAAGACACTTTCTGCAACAGCGTTCTAGTGGCACTCAAGTCTTGTGCCTTAAAATAAAAAATAATCTGAAGACTGAAGAGTGGGTTAAACTTCATAGTTTGGCAGGTCAGTAAGGTTTTGAATACCAAAGTAGGGGAAGAGTAAGATGTTCAATCTGCAGCTTGTTTTTTTGAAGGTATTTTTTATTATAATATGAACAACGTGATGTTCTTATGTAGATCTCTGAGTGTTGCTTAACAGCAACACACACGATTAGGCCTACTCATCCTTACAAAACTGTTAACTTACAAAACCATGCACCCGTGAAGATTCATTAGCTAGGTTACTGTATCACAAGAGTTATGACTTTGCATTCTCTCTATCTCTCTATCTTTGCCCGGGAGCAGAGATAGAGGATCTGTGCAAATAACGTTAAGCACTTTGTTCAGTTCTGCTTGCCTAGTCTCTTTGTCAACGTCGAAATGAACGTAGACAGACTCCTAAGAGAGTTCACCACGTTATATTAAACAAGTAACTTACACGTTGCATTTTTTTCCATGCATCAATTATGATATAATGTAGCTTATTTATTAAACATTTCTCACGTTTGACAGGTGAAGCAGATTTATGGCTCTAGACCATATGATCGGTGATGGTTAAACTCGTTCCCTTCACCACACCTGCCATAGGAAGGATAACTTAAACTTTTAAGATAAAAAAAATGCAATTACTCACCTCCCTACAGTAGAGCAGAACGTGAGATGTATCCTCACAAGTCCTCTGTCCTCAATACCAGGTCACCGAGCGGTCTTCCTGAAAATTCTTTTCCTCAGTTTCCTCCTACCCGTCAAGTTTTTTTCTCTCCCCTGTACCTTTCCGCGCGCGCACAGTTGCGTTGCGTGCGCACGCTTAACGACACATTTATTTGCTTAGTCGATTATTAATTGTGCATTTCATTTTTAGAAACTATAGGCAAGGGTGCTCATGTGTCTCTCCTAATCTAGCAAAGATAGACTGAAAGACTACTGCGACCAGTATGTTACACTGGCACAACAAGGCTTGAAAAAGATGTGATGAAAGATAACAGTGACGCACAGAGACACGGTGACTTGGCAATAGTGACAAATATCAGATGGACACACCCCCTGGTACTTCTGAGTGGCTCAAGGATGGACAGGGGTGTATCCAAACGATGTGTGGGGTTAGAAAGGTAGGATAACAACGCTCCAAAACTGACAGATGACAGGATAAGGATGGTTTCTTAATGATGAGCAGAGACATAGAAAGTCCTCTCCATGGCTTTGGTAATGAGATGAGGATGTCATGCCCCAACTGCAAGGTTTTCTATAATTTCGTATTGACCTCTTTCACTCTGACTCTCTAGTCTAAATTGAGATTGTGTGACTAGCTTGTGCGTATAAGAATATAAAATATCTTGAACTCTGGTTAGAGTCTGCTGGGTTTGTCCTTTAGCAAGTTTGTTGCGTTATGCAACACTTAATAATAGTTCATTATGCCATAATGTTCATTATGTCAGGCATGCATTTGATAAATTGGTTTGCTATGTAATTTGCTCATTTGACCATTACAATTGAAAAACAGAAACCTTTTACTAATACCGATATTGACCACGAGAGGGAGACCAAGTCTTTGGTGATATGTCGCTGACACAGCTTTCTCAAATTCGCTCAGATCTCTACTTTTGTCAATAGCTCGCACCTATATCAGCTGCCGCCTACAATGACATATAGCAGACCTTGGCAAACTAAGGCCCAAGGGCCACATGCAGCCTGTTGGGCTATTTAATCCGGCCCGTGGAGCCTTCCTAAAATAGAATAATTTCTCATTTAGCCAAGGTGACTTAGATTATAGGATATAGATATAGAATACAAATTTGTTGTATTCAATGAAATACAAATGCCCCCATTTTACTGGTTTGAGACTTGCCAATTTACCGGCATCAACCTGTTGATTGTTAACACCTGGCCCGTTAGTCAAAACCTTTGCCCTTCTTCGGCCAAAGCATTCGATCCATCGAGACAATATGCTCTGATGGCTTTTCTATCACCTTTGCAGCAAGGGCAGTGCAGTGAAGTCTCTTGGGGTCAGATCTTTTCCTTTGCTGTAGCAGCTAGACGTGCATATAATAGATTAGAAGATAATAGATATAGAAGATGCATATAGAAGTGCATATAATAGATTAGAAGATAATAGATGCATATACAGTACAGTAATAGTATAATAGAGTAACTAATACCATAAGTGAGTTTAGCAAAAAGTTCAGCCAAAAATCACCATGGGACCGCCCCTATCACAACACCAAGAATTTGCCTATTAGTTCTAACTTTATTTTGCTGTGGTGAAATGTCACACCACATGTCTATTTATTCACACTACAATTCTCTTTTAAACATGACGTAATGTTTCTATGTTGTCAAGCAGGCTACGCAAGGCTTGTCATTCTATTCCATTCTCCTCCTGACTTCTTCCTTCATGTCCAGTTCCTTGGATGGTGGAAGGCCAAACAGCTGACATGACATGAGATGACATTTCGAAACCGATTCGGAACTGCGATGACTCACTCCTGAGTCACTGTGCTTTGCTCACAAATTTAGCCTCAATAAGCCGAACCCAAACTTGTTTTTCTCGTATCACTTGGTCCTGCACCGAGAACTGGACAATAACATGGGCACTGTCCTTGATTTAATAATAGGCCCCGTTAGTGAATGTGCATCTTACACACCTGAAGCTTAATACCTATCCTCAATATGTTCAGCACCGGTATTAAAAAAAGAGCAATCTAAATCTGCTGCCCGGCTAATTGTGGCATGCCATCTAGCCTACATTGAGAGTTGGTTGATTGGCACAGAGTGTTAATTACCTATTAAACTAAATCCCAGACTTGGCAATGCATGCCATCACATGCAACTTCTTTTGATTCATGGGGTTTGTAGCTCAGTGATCACATGGATCTCCCTTTGCATTCCTTCTCGTCATCCTGAACGTTTCAAACGCATGAAATAAGTGCCAAATTTTATTTCGCCAGTTGGCTGATGTGGTTAGGGAAGGATTTACTTCATTTTTAACACAATGTTGATAAATTATAAATGTTGATTTTGCTGAAGTAGGCTAAATTTGCACAGATTGAATCTATGTGCTCTTACAAATGAACTACTATTGTGCTTTTTTCTATCACTCCCTCTCATACACAGTTTTGAATGGTAAGGTTCTGTTTCTAGTTCGCATTTTGTGCATGCCCCGGCCCCCGCATTTAGAGCATCCCTCGAGGACTGCTGAGGCCTCTGCTGCGCCCTGCTGTGAGGACACGCTGACAGGGGCTACGGGACAGGACGAAATGGGACTCTGCACCCTGTGTGACACATGAGGGCGACGGTAATTCATGGGATTTTGAAATACACTCGCAAGTAGATTCACACTCATACAACCATGCATACACATGAAATACACATTCACAAGCTGTTAGAAATCAATGGTTGAGTCATTCTCTCTCTCTTTTTTACGTGAACCAGTGAACTTCTCAGTTGCAAAAAGCAAGTAACCTACTTTAAGGACTTATTTTCTGTTATTTTCAGATAAAATATCATAGGTACATGGATGGATGTATTATTGACATTCTATATTGTGAATGTTTAGTAGCCTACCTACCTATAGCCCCTAGGTCACAGAAAAGTGTCAGTGGGGTCTACCAGCAGTAAGGACAGAGAGAGAATGTTTTCTGCACACACCACAATCACATACGTGTGGCCTCTGAGATATGTAGGGGCGTGATGGATAATGCCATGTAGCTAACTGTGAGAAAGTCACAAGAAAGACACATGTGCAAGTGGCAGGCAGTCCTTCAGCAACAGCGCAGCAGTGTAGGCTAGCTGTCACACCTTTGGAGGGCAGTTCCCTGTGTCCTTTTAGCAGACTTATTCATATGCACTGTCAAATGTAAGTCAACAACACTGTGGGTCAGTGGAAAACAAATAGAAATATGTAGTAATAGTCTATGGAAGCTATAGGGCGTCATACTAGACAGAGAAATGCACAGAAGTATTGATTATCTAAAGTTTATAGGTTTTTTACAGTTTATAGTCTTTGGGCCTTGTGGATGAGATTTGACTTGGTTGATACTGCCAAATTGTGAGTACATTTCCCAATTAGGCTACATTTTGGTTTGAGACATGAAGAGGAAACTGATTTCACTGATTTATACATCCCATATATTTTCTGAAAGCATACATCCTCAGGATGTAATATAATATGCCATGACGGTGAGGCATGCACCACCCTACTCATTACAATAAAGCCCGTTATTAAGAAACTTTGTTTTTGTTGGTATTTAGACCAATAGCATTTAGGGGAATGTATTAGACCTCATAACAGTCTGAGCGCATATTGTAAGGATTTGACTAGTGATATTTTAAAATATTATTTCATAATTTAATATCTTATTAAAAATGTAGGCTAGTAATACCGGTAGTCTTTTACAGGGGTCCTTGTGTTGATACATGGACGAGAAAGAAACAACACAACAGACAGTCACATACTGTATAGACTTATCTATCTATCTATCTATCTATCTATCTATCTATCTATCTATCTATCTATCTATCTAGCTATCTACCTACCTACCTACCTACCTACAGAGGGAGAGATACCTCCTATCTTCAACATTGGATACACCCAGTCAGAGTGGAAGAAAACAGGGCCGTGATCACATCTCCATTCATATGGGAGGACACACTTTCCAGTGCAGATATTCAGACTCCACCCATACCTGTCACACAGGTGTTATGCCTACTACCTGTCCTTCAACACCCTGAAGTTTGACAATGTCAACTTTCATTGTCTGAAAGAGAGTCGAGTGCATAGTCATACAGCATGGGTGTATCACATAGAAACAACACACACACTTTGCTATTGGTCTCCAGGTCAATATGAAACTGACTTTTATACACATCACAAAACGCAAACAGCTGACTGTCTTTTGTCAGATCTTGTCTTCTGTGATCTTTCCTTACGTCATTGCAATTTTTAGAAGGCCGTCTTATCTCAGTTTGAGTGCATTGATTGTTTCATGCCGTGTTCGCTTAAATGGGCCTTTGACGTAAGACAAGAGCAATCAGCCATGCTGACATGATGTCTGTCCCTTCATCTCTGGTTTCTCACATTTATGCTTGCTACTTAGAACCCACACAAGCTGACTAATAAAGGACACGGACACACGCAGAGAGAGAAAAAAGAGCTAATGTGACACTCATGAATGCAAACCTTATGATAATAACCAGTGTAGACAAGCTACTGTAAGCTCCCCCTCACTTTCTCCCTTTGGTGCAGCTTAAGGGCAGTATGCATTAGTAATGTGTGTAATTGGGCTGCGTTTGCAGTGATATGAGATGATCGATTGTCCAGGGGCGGCTTTGCTGCCCATGGCCAGATTTGAGTTTTGCTCCCTTTTTTTCTTGATATACAAGTTAAAACTGAAGACAAATATAAATAAATGCCTAACAATGCTGTTGTGTCCTAAATCAATACGTAGTGTTTTTTTATTTATGTAGCCAATGTACTGCTAAATGTCACATACATATGAGGAAGTTATGAAAGTGAACAAGAAGACAAATGGGAGACTGGATTACTGGATACTTTCGGAAAAGTTCAGTGTGTGTGTGTGTGTGTGTGTGGTTGTATTAGTAGGCTAGGCCTAGCCTATAGTTTAGGTCACATTAAGCAAGCTGCCTATTTGATAGGTTGAGTAGGCTAGATTATGCATTGGGAATGAGTTAGGCTATGATTAAAATCAGGCAGTATGGCTATAAGCTACAGCCTACTGTGACTGCACAAACATTTAACTCGCATGTAATGTTCATTGAAAATACATTTAGGCTACATAAGGTTACTGAGACAGGCTAATTTGGTGTAAAGGATGGCCAAGGCCTATTTTAAAAATCAGGATTCAACATTTCCCTCTTTTCACGGATGTGTTTTCGAACAGTGTGTGAGAGCGGATGTGTGCGTGTATTAGAACATCAACCAACTCCCACTAAAGTGCATTGACGTCATACCGTCCTTTCAACCCAGCTCACAGATTGCTAGGTTTTGTGCATCCTGATTTTAGACTGAAACATAGTTCAGACAATGTAATGTTAACACAGAGAGCACATGCAGTCGTTTGTCGATTCCTCTCCCTTGACGAGTAGCCTCTCACTTGCCGTCTACCGACTTTGCCGGTAGCCTACCAGACGGTCGAGGGCGCTATAACCTTCGAGCTGGCATCGTCACCAAGTGTCAAACGGCTAGCTTTGGATGCGAGACTATTGACTTTCATGGGATATCAACGAGAAAATGTAATTCTTGCCAAACACAACAGTACCATTTGCTGCTAATGCCCCCTCTACTCTGACTTACTGGGCTTTTTTACTCATTGGTTGTATGTGCTATTTTTAGATACACAGACGAGGTCACGTGACGGGGGGCGTCATTAATGTTGTTGTTGGTAGAGGAGCTGCAAATATGGAGGAAAGAGAGTTGTGACTGGGAAAAAAATATACATTTCTGTACAAAACTGAAACAGTAGAGCCTGTCGAGTTAAAGACCGGCGTTCAAACGCATAGACGGCGCTGGGATCCTGCGGCTAACCAAACAGTGATTATCAGGTAATCCAAACTGAACATCTTTAAATCGTGAGATAATACACTACTAGTTTTTTTTTTACCCTAACCATCTTTTCACTTGGTGATCGCTGGTCGCTGACAGGCAGCAGTAGCCTACACTAGATTTTCAGGGATATCGACAGCGGTAGGCTTAGAACTTAAATCATTTTGCATGCAACCGCTGTTTCCCATTTTCTGTCGGGTGGATGTCGTCCGCCCTTTTTGCAATCACAACTGATTTTTTTCAGCAACATTATATGGCCAAGTTTTCGAAGTATTTGCTGCTGTGCAAGTACGGGGAGTGCTTAGGCTGTGTCAGCAGCAGTTTTAGGGGCGATCAGACATGCTATGCCTTTTTAATTATGGAAGGGTTTGGTGCTGTGAATGTCCTTTCTGACGTTTTTTTTTCTTTTATTACTGTAGCATAGGCTACTGTCTGGGTTAGCCTGGTGAATCTGACATGGTGTGAGGAATCGTTCTCATTTCAGTCATGTAGGCTTCCACAAACGGCTCTTAGTCTATATGCTTTTGAAGGTGAATGTTGCCTACACATTTCCAGTTGGCGTAACTTTTTAGACACTTTGTTTCAATGATAACGATCTGCGGCATCGTCTAAATTTAGGCTAATCTCAAGGTTAAAGTTCTGCAGTTGCGTTATTTGTAAATATTTGTGTGGATCAAAATGTCCCGTTGGAAGCGAAACTACCGGATAGTAGCCTACAGTCTGATCAATGTCTTACTCAACTGCCCAGAAAATTGTTCCCTTGAGGAAATTCGTTTTCTTGAGGTTTATGACTTGTCAAACCATCGCAAAAGTTGAAAATGAAAGATCTGCCTGGACAGATATTTTGACAAACAGATAGAAAAACTTACCACAAAAAGCAAGTTAATTTGTGCTTGGTTTATTTGTGCATGATGTCGTGCATGATTATGTCTTTCATGTAGGCTAACAATATGCCTCTTGGCAATAAATCTTATGCCGTCTGGAAGCTATATTTTCATTTTAAATAGGCCTAAGCATGGAAAATGCATTATTAATATTGTTGTTATTATTATTATTATTATTATTATTATTATGCTATAAAACATGTCCAAACTACTTTGTAACAGGCATACTACTGTTCAGTCTAATTCTAATACACGGGCAGCAGCTTCACCTCTGTAACCTATCACTGCTCTGTTAGTGGATCTTATCCTATGGATGATCAGTTCATGTCGCACACTTTCAGTCTCATGCAACTAAGAGATGCAGCTCCAATAATTATTTGCAGCCACTTGAAATGTGTTAAAGCTTTAGTGCTTAAGGAGTTGTGGTGTAAAACTGTTGAGCAATCTGAAACACATTGAAGGAGTGGATAAATTGTACTCTTAATACAGCTCCTAATACCATTTTAATTGAGACCAGATGTCAACTTCAGCGATGACTGTAGAAGCAGATTCGATTAGAGCAGTTGACTGAGCGTAATTAGACAATTTCATGTACTTAGAAAATCATGTACTTCTTTATGGGAAGGTAATGTAATCCGTGGTGGATTATTTCTACTGTAATGAAATGGGGAATGGAATTACTTGTCAGATGGTCAGTTTTTAGGTTTGATGCTAAATAATCTTTATGGGCCAACAGATTGTCTTTGTTGTATATGATATCTCCCACTAATGCCATACAAATGCTAGTGCTTACAGGCACATATCAAAAGGCTATATGAATTTGACAAGGCTGAACTGTAGAGTTATGGTAGGAATGAATCTGAGAGAGAGAGAGAGAGAGAGAGAGAGAGAGTAGGAAACAAGATGGAGAGAGAGTGGAGAGAAAGAGATTGAGAGAGGTTATATTTGCAGAGGATTTTCAAAGCATGTTGTTCTGGCTATCAGCACGGACAGGCTGGCCTTTGATGCAAACAGCACTCAGATTATGCGGCGAATGTCTGAAAGTGTGCAGCGGTTAGATTATCTGGACATGTGTGCTGTCATGATGCTCATCAAGCAGCCGAGCCTTGACCAACCAACCAACCAATCTCTCGCTCTCTCTCTCTCTCTCTCTCTCTCTCTCTCTCTCAAACACACACACTCTTACACACACACACACACACACACATACACACAAAACAAATGAGCAAAGTCACATTTTGTGGGGGGAAAAAATCATAGCATTATTCATAATATTATGTTTTAATTTGTTTGTGTGTGCATGAGCATACAGTACATGTATTGTTAGAGCATACATTTTCATCAGCCAGTATTGTCTTTAGATTATATATAATTCTGTGTTTATGCATTTGTGTCTTTGAGGTTATAGGCAGGTATTTTTTTAATTAACTTGACAGATCATGCTCACTCTTGAGAGGTCCATTTACCCACCTCTGTGCACATGGACATAAGGCTAACTCACTTTACATACAACGCTGTGTGACCATGCTGCCATTTATTTCAGCTGGACTAGACACCTGGACAGACACAGTCCTATCTTGTCTTTGTTAGCTAGAATTTGACCTGCCATCCATAGTAGTCATAACAAACTGTCTGCTGACTGCTGGTATTACCATTGCAGTAGCTGTTTTTTCCCAGTCACCCATGACGACCCTTTCATTCCAGTGACAGATGTGGAGGCTTTTAAGATTGACGGAGCTGTAATCTTTGTCTTATTGTACGCATTTCTTCTTCTTCTTCTTCTTCTTCTTCTTCTTCTTCTTCTTCTTCTTCTTCTTCTTCTTCTTCTTCACACAGCATGGCTATAGCAGCGTCCACATAGACTATAGGCTTTTATCTTTGTGTTCCCCTTCTCTTGCTTTTCCTAATGAGAACTGCAGTGGAGGGCGTCATATGGTCTTTGGGTCATGACTGGTCTATTTTTAAATCCTTAATCACCACAATTAATCTGCGCAGTGTTGCCTGACCATGTGGTTGTACTTTGAACACTTTCTAGGAAGTAAAAGAGCCTGTAGTGAAAGTAGTGACTGGATATTGCTGCATAATAAACCCTTATCAGCAAGCTTGAGGAGATTCACACTCAGCATTGTCTTTTTCAGAAACGACCCTCCTGGGGAAAATGGCCTGATTATGGCAGAAAGATGTTTTGGTGTTGAGAAAAGCTACTTTCATGTAGCCGGGTGGACAGGACTATTTCACGGCATGTCACTTTTAGCCAAGAGTCTGGCCGCTCTCGATAGGCATGCATTTACTGTACTTTGTGGCGGATGGATACTTACTTTGAACTTTAAACATATCTTGTTACTGCTTTCAGTTTCTGTTTGCTGATTAAGTTAAAGTTCAATTTAAATCCTTCCCGCTTCCCGCCATGTGTGAAGCATCTCTGCATCTCTGTTTCCCTAACCCGTGGTGGTATGGCCGCACAAAGCAGTACAGTGGGGGGTTAGTCCTCTGTTAGTCCCATGTGTTAACTTTACCCACTCCATCTAGATATCCCAGCGCCAGTAAGTATCATTTTTATGGTGGTCTTTTGTATGACCTGACCACGACACTAACACTAGACCAACTCATAGTTAGGTAGTGCTGTGAGCATTTTGGGATTAGGTATTTCTCAAGGACACCTTGATGGGGTCAGGCAGATCGGGGCTCAAACCTGCAACCTTCTGCTTACTGAACGGCACCCTCTACCACCTGAACCTCCATCGCAGCGCACCACCATTGTTTGCTGATTGGCTGCTAGAAGTAGTAGTTGGGGAACTGTAGCAAAATACAATGCAGAGGTACTACTGTATACAATGGTGCTAGTTTAGCTTGCTTTCATGCCTTTAACATCCATTCTCTTGCCTATAACCCTCTTCTGCTCTAGTATTCTAAAAAGTATTCTGTCCCACAGCTGAGTCTCTGACAGTCTTGAGAGATACTGTAGATATTAGTAAGTACTGTAAATAAGTATAGAAGTACACACACAGAAAAGGTTATTTACTCATAAGTCTAGGGTTCTACCAAGCAGCCCTACCTGCTGCCCAGAGACCCTAACCCCAGTGCATGTTGACATGTTTAACATGAGGTTAGGAATGTAAGACACTTAAATGAGCTCCATAGCCGCCAAACACTAGCGAAGTTCAAGAAAGTGGGTGCTAAAATCCTTCAGTCTGCCGTAGGTTGGGGGAGGCCCAGGAGAACCTTCAGACAAATTGGCACCAGGTTGAAACTAGCATCCATAAGCAAGTGAGAGAGAGAGTGCGTCTTCCTCCTAAAATTGCTTATGAGGGAAACGGCTGTAATCAGTATACTCTCAGACTCCCTGATAAGTTATTAACTGGATACTAATTATGTTAATTAATTGAAATAAAACATTAAATGAAATAGGACTATGATAAGATGTAGGCCTATGAATTTAGTAGTTGATGAATCATTTTAAATGCAGAGAGTGTTAGAGTTAACAGTTCAACATTGTCTCTGTTGATTCATCAGCATAGTTAAAAATCAGCATGGATAAACACTTGTAATGTGCTGTAACGTTATATAAAAGATGTAGGCTGGTTAATAGTTCATTGCGTTGTTTATTGAACGGTTGCTGTCAGTGTGGAAGTTATTGCTTTATTCATCTTAAAATCATCAATAGCACTTGCTTAAAATGTATGTTGCAGAGTGACTATGTACTGTAGTTGGTCATGCTCAAAGAGACGCTGCCTCATTAAAGGTTCACAAACATTTTCATGTCTTCACAAGTGAAACTACTAAGTGCGCCACTGAGGACTGACATTTCAAAAGCGTTCGAGCCCTGTGGTGTGGTGTGGTGTGGTGTTCCTCACTTGGTGTTCCGTTGTGTGGTCTCCTCCATCGTCATGGTGATACCCCCACTCCCCCCCCCCCTCCCCCTCCAGCTGAGGGGAAAAGGAATGCCAAGGAGTGGAAAAAGTGAGGAGTCTTGTGAGCGTCAGAAAACAGATGTTTGGCTAGCCAAACAGCTGGCATGGCAGACCTACAACCCCTCACACATACCAGTCTATAATCCCCATCCCCCTGAGAGCTGCGCTAATGGCTCCGGCCATACTCTCCAGCAACACATACACAGCCTGACTGAGATAATGCTCTTGACATGACTCAAGACTCCGGAGAGAAGACCTCCACATTGGGCTTGGAGTTGGAGCATTTCGTTAGCATTAGCACTTTTGATTCCACGTGCCGTTTTTCTATGGATAATTAACAACCTTGCTTAAGTTGGGGAGAGAAAAGAAAGGAGTGTTTTATTCCCTCTACTTCTGAGATGAAGCTTTGTACTTGACACAGGATTTAAGGTGTTAGTTGTTGATGGCAGGGGAAGTGTGTGTGTGTGTGTGTGTGTGTGTGAGCGCAGGAGGAGGCTGTGAGGTGTTAAAAAGTGCTTGGAAATGCATCGATTTCACAAAAGAGACACTGTGTATCTATCTTTTTGTTTGTGTGTGTGTGTGTGTGTGTGTGTGTGTGTGTGTGTGTGTGTGTGTGTGTGTGTGTGTGTTTATAGTGCTAGTGGCTCAGGTTCCAGGAAGAACTGTTGAGACGGTCGTTGACCCCTGTAATGATGTCGTGCAGAACGCCTCACATGTATGCCAAACCGCCACAGCATCTGCCCAGCATACCAAATAGCAATCTAGGAAAGGAAGACTATCTAGATGATAAGAGGGAGAGAGAGAGAGAGAGAGATAGAGAGAGAGAGAGACAGACAGACAGACTGGCATAGAGTAGGAGAAGCAAACAGGACAGACATAGTAGGGAATCCCACAGACAGATAGGCTCATAGACAGACAGACAGACACACACACACACACACACACACACACACACACACACTGAACTTTAGGGGGTTCAACAGATAGATTGACAAAGGAAATCAACATGAACAGATGGGTAGATCTACAGTGTGATAGTGCGATGAAGTGACAGAGAATATTATAGAAAATAATTGTGAATGTAAAGAATGACTAGGGTTTCTTTTTCTACTACCTCTAATATCCCTTGCTTGAACCGTATTTACCTTGCCTCCATACGCGTGCATGCACGCACGCACACACACAGACACACACACACACACACATGCCCTGGTCTAACTTAATTTCCCTGCAGCTCTCCCTGCTGTCCTGTGTGTGATTTGTGAGGGGACATCTTTGTCCTGTTCTCTTCAACCTTGGCGGTGGCGGTGGCCGTTGCGTAAGTGCTGTGTGCAGGTGAATGTAGATGATGTATCTGCGTCGCCAAAAGCACAGTCAAACCCAAAGCCCTTAGATCAGCCAATCAGGCTCCTCCACTCCTACAAAGCAGGGTGAAAAGGGACACGAGAGACTCGTAGAGAGAGAGTTGGCTCCAGGCTGGTGGGGGGTCGTGACGGGCACTCCTCCTCCTCATCACTGCCTCTTCATCCCCTCTCTCTCTCTCTCTCTCTCTCTCTCTCTCTCTCTCTCTCTCTCTCTCTCTCTCTCTTCCTCTCTCTCTATTGTTCACCCCCTGCTGCAGTGCGTTCTGCCCACCCCCACCCACCCACAGTGGCTGTGACTTTGAAGGCGTGAAGCGGGAAGTCAAACTTGGATGGCCACCAGACCTGCCTCAGGTAGCAGCATCACTAGGGGAGATGATGACCAAGCTTCTTACCTCATTGATGTGCATGTGTGGGTGTCGATGGAGTCTCTTCTCCTTACTCACCCCCCTACAGGGAGACATGTTCTGTGCTCACATCGACTCACTGTAGGAGCACGGGAGAACTCCTCCTCCCACAATAGGAGACTGACTGCTTCTGAAGTATCATTCAATCCTGATGGGGCCAGTAGCTACTTACTGTGGATGTGTTTGCATCAAACCACACCAACAGGAATATTATGTAAATGAGAATGGGATTCACCATGCAATCCTGCTGTAAAAATACACGTGTGTGTGTGTGTGTGTGTGTGTGTGTGTGTGTGTGTGTGTGTGTGTGTGTTTTTGTGTGCATTTTTTGTAGTGAGGAGATTGGCTGCATAAAGTTGTGAGTCATCTTCCAGGAGTTGGAAACAGCAGGCAGGCTCAGAGAGCGGTAGCTTGTCTGTGGCAGAGTAATTCTTCATCGTTAAATAAGATTGTGTGACCTCACTGTTTCACACCCATGCAGTTCCCCTCACCGCTTTTATAAGCCTCCTTTGCCAAAGGGAACGCAGGAGGCATATAAGGTACATATTGCTGGAGTAGAGGAGATAGAGAGAGAGAGAGAGAGAGAGAGAGAGATAGAGAGAGGGGGGCAAAGAAAGGAAAGGGCTCACACAACAAAATGAGATGCCCCTGAGCAACACATTCTTTTGGGAGAATGACGCAAAGGTGGCAGGATGGCTGTGTGTCTGTGTTGTCTCCGTGGCGTTGCCAGGGCGACGCTTCCTGCATCACTTAGCAGCACAGCATCACCTCCGTTCTCCCCTGAGGACACATCAACAGAAGGGTGGCCGTTTGCCTTGTCGTCCTACACCCCGTCCCCACACACACACACACACACACACACATACACACACCATCCCACCTCCCTCCTCCCCTGTTCTCTGCACCTCTTCCTCCACTAACCCAGGCTACTCATCGCCTGAGGTGCTCCCTCAACGTGACGCCAGCAACAGCAGCCCCCACAAAGAGCAGCGAGACAAACTAAGGCAATCAGGAAGTTTGTGTTGCTATTTGAACTGTGCGGCGCGCACGTCATTAAGCTAATTCATTCAGAGCACTGGGCCAGCAGAGCGGAGCTGCTTTAACCACTCTTTAAGTACCTGGCTACGCACACACACACACACACACACACACACACACACACACACACTGCCTCACATCCCATTAAACCTACATGACACACTTTCCAGGGTAAGGTCGGTGCCAAGAGATCGCTCCCAGAGAGTGTGTTGAGCCCGAGCCAAAAGTTGTGCAGAATCTTAAATCTGTCTTCCTTACAGTACTACCTGTATAGATGATATAATGAGAAGCATTTAATGAGAGCTGATTTGTAAAAGTTGCCCTTTTGTGATTTATTTTATTTGTGACTAAGAAAGAAATTGTGCACCTTTTGAAATCTCCTCCAAATGACTTGGAGAAAATCTGTGTCCTCGTTTGTGTGCTAGCATTATGTAGGTTGATTATGTTTATTGTGAGGCTGCTGCTACTGAATGCACACCTTGTCTTATGAGACTAGAGGGGCCACTAAGAACTCGCTGCCTTTTGCTGCACCTGTGTTTTTTTTTGTTTTCTTTTTTCGTTTTAGTGCACTGCTGTTTGGCTCTGACCGATGCAGTGATTATGTTGTTGTTCAGCGGAAGTGGGGAGCGTCAGAGATGACCTCCAATGAGATAAACGTGTTGGCGATGTTCCGAAATGTATTTCTCCCTTTCTGTGTGTGTGTGTGTCTGTGTGTGTGTGTGTGTTTGTGTGTGTGTGGGCACAATTTTCTACTATTTGCTGAATTAAAATAAACAGCGCTTGCTATCTTGGCCCTCAGGGCTGTGTGAATGACGCAACTGTCATCTCCCAAGCAGAAATTAGACTTAGAAAAAACAACAACTAACCCGCCACTGTGTCTTCAGTAATGTGATTATCCAACACTAGAAATGGGCTGTACCGCCTGCAACTATGAGAGTATTTTGGGGGATTTGTTTTTGTGTGTGTGTGGGTGGGTGGCTGGATGTGAAACAGAGAAAGATTGTGTGTGTGTGTGTGTGTGTGTGTGTGTGTGTGTGTGTGTGTGTACTAATGTATTAAGCGATGTGCCCAGTAAATCATTAATCTGAGCCTAGGAATCCTCCAGTGGCCAGTAGAGATGCTTGACAAAAAAAATCCATTAATATTCAACAGTTAGCAGAGATTCAAACCTGATTTGGTCCATCCATTAGCCGCCTACCTGTGGCAGTGGAACTGCTTCCATGGCCCGACGACAGCACTGCTTTCATTGTTGACATTTTGTTACTTTGTATCATAGCAACAAGCCACTTCAGAAACTATTTATTTTCATTTAGAGACCATCAGTAAAACAAGTAGGTTTGAATTAAGAATGTGACTAATGGGAATATTAGATATTATTTCTCTTTTTTTTTCTTTCTCAACCTTAATTTTTCCCCTTTCATTTCACACTCGTCTTTCTCACTGTTTGTTTCCCACAGTCATTTTCTTTCCCTCTCTCTGATCCCTCCTTTTCGTTACGACCAAAGATTCTAGAGTGCTCCGCTGGTTACTACCCTGTCCTCTTTCTCACCCAAGTTTTTGTACACCTCGGCAGTTGTCTGTTAGAGGCTTAGAACAGCGTCAGTCAGCCAATAAGGAGCTTTGTTGCACCGCAGCTTTCCAGGAATTTCAGCTGCAAAAGTATGTGTGTGTGTGTGTGTGTATGTGTGTGTGTGAGTGTGAAAAACACGTTGGTTGAGGCAGTAGTGGCCTTTGTCCTGTGTTTGCAGTTCTAACACACACACACACACACACACACACACACACACACACATACAGACAGAAGCAAGACACACACTCACACGTCGCGCACGCACACACACACACACACAAACAGAAACCCTCTTCAACATAGCCAACCACCATGCGGGGTGACGCAGTCCACCACGGGTCGGCTCTCTCTGTTTAGAAAGCGTGAAACCCTCCGTAGCAGACGAGGTATTGGGTGCTATCTAATCGCTAGTCTGCTGGTGCTAAGCTCTCCTAATGCACCTAGAGCCAAGGTTGAGAGTCAGGATACAAACATGGAGAGGAGAGGAGTTATCTAACCGCCTCCACTCGCTGCACTTCCTCCTTTTCACCAGTAGGGGAGGCCAGAAGACCCTCACCAGGGCAAGAGCTGAAGCAGGGGGTTTCAGGCTGTCTTTTCTCTTTCTGTCTTCCCTTTATTCTGAATACTGTATTTCTCTTTTGTTCTTTCTTGCTCTCTCTCTCTCTCTCTCTCTCTCTCTCTCTCTCTCTCTCTCTCTCTCCCTCTCTCTCTATCACACATACACACATACACATACACACACTCACTCCACTCCTCCTGTGACCTGCCCTCTACAGTCATGACCCTTTGCTCTGTCTCTGATCTTTGTATAATTCAGTCCATGGCCATGGCCTTTACAAACACTCGTACACACACACACACACACACACACACACACACACACACACACACACACACACACACACACCAGAGAAAGTGAGAGAGGGTTTCACTAAAAAAGCTTCAAACTACAAAGTCTGATTCTACATGATATGATATGTCATCATTCATGTGAATGAGATCCTCAGGTGCTTTAACAACAGTGTCTTGGTAATGTTATTTGGGTAGCTGTACCACTCAATACCAATCACCACCACACACACACACACACACACACACACACACACACACAGCCAACGTGCCTTCCTGCAGGGTTATCTGTGAGGGTGATGGAACGATGGAAGGGGGAATCTCTTGGCTAGGGTGGGGTTGGGGATGGCTTTTCTGCTGCTGCTGCTGCTTGTGTGTGTGTTGGCGATGCATCCGTCTGCGTGCTGCCCACCCTGCTCTGCCGCAAGGCACCATGGGTATTGAGTCTGTGCTGCAGTTTCTCCAGTGTCTCAGCAGACTAGAGGCTGCGTGATTCATCCCATTTGCAGCTCTCCGAGCTGTTGTTTGGGAGAGGAGAAGAAGAAGAAGTACGTGATGATAACACACTGCCACACACAAGGGCTCATGCACATACACACACACACACACACACACACACACACACAGACATAAGGATGTAAACTCTCGCCCTTGTACTAACACACACACAACCATGCACATGTAAACACTCACTCATTGCACCTACCTACACTTACAGATATCTACCACCTATCCCACACACAAACACACACACACACACACACACACACAAAAAAAAGAAAGTCATTTTGTACCTTTTCTCATGTTTTCCAAAGCATCTCACATCCTCTGACCCACCTCTGTTCTCACCCATTAATGTTGGCCTGAAGAGAAGAGATCTCTGTGATCGCTCACACCTCCCATGACAACTCTTGTTTATTCCTTTATACCTGTGTTGTTGTGAGGCAGTAACAGTAGTTTTGTGGGGTGGCAGTTTGTGGATTATATCAGTGCTGTGTGCAAAATAAAAGACTTTAAGAGGAGAGAGAGGAGTCAGAAGACAGAAAGAAAGAGGCAAGGAGAAAAGAGTGAAAGAGAGGAGAGATGGAGAGAGGGAAAGGAAAAGAGGTGAGATGGGGGGAGAAGAGTTTTTGAGGAGGGAAGAGAAAGAGAGAGAAGGAGAGGGTTTAGGAGTGAGTGAGTGTGAGGCCTGAGCTAGTTTATCTTGTGAGCGTTAATGGAGTGAGTGTGACTGATCATCTCAGTAAAAATGCCTTTGTTTGGCCCGCCATGAGTGTCTCATCTATTCATTATTGATGCTGGCAAATGCAAAAACTCTGCACCGCTGCTGCTGCTGCTGCTGCTGCAGGGAACTCAGAATAGACGGGGGGCTAATTCTCCGTCATAGTCGTTTCTGAAACGCTAGGCATGACGTCTTCTGAGTAAGAGCTGTTATTGTTCGCGCTCCCCTCCGCTCCCCCTCTCCTCTCCTCTCCTCTCCTCTCCCCTCCTGTACTCTCCCCTCCTCTCCCTTCCTCTTCTCTGCTCTCCCTTTCTCTCCTCTCCTCTCCTCTCCTCTCATCTCCCCATCTCTCCTCTCTTCTTTTTGCCTTCTAATCACTTCTATTTCCCTCTTCTTCTCTAGCTGTAACTGTCCTATACTGTTGGTAGGTCCACTGTAGTGTAGATCTCTTCAGGTTCAAGGTCTTGTTTTTGCACATACTGCACACATAATCAAAAGGCTCTATTTTTAAGCTCTATTTGTTATGTCCTTGATCATCCTCTTTTCACTCCTTTCTCCTCTGCACTTCTCTCCTCCCACCTTCTCAGTAACTCCCCCCCCGCCCTCTTTTTTTTTTTTTTTTTTTCTTGTCTGCTCTTTCTCTGACTCCTGTTGTGTGTGTCTGTTACAGAGGGCCGACGCACCACGCTTCACTTCTGAGGCCTGAAGTCATGGCTGAAACAGAGGACCCGCTTTAGGGCCTACCACCTTCTCTACCACACACACACACACACACACACACACAATCTCAGTCTCTCTCACACACACACACACATACACACACACACAGGCCGTTATCACCCTCTCTGGCCTGCCTCACTGCCTCTCGACCAGGAGGAGAGTGAGGACAGCCACTCCAGTCGACTGGCCATCTATGAACTCTCCCAACAACCAAGGTAAGCAAAGCTTCCAGAACATACTGGCTCCTTCCTCCGCTTAATGCGATCCTTTTGCACAAAATGGCTTATATTCCTAGACTGAGACATATTTTCCTTGATTTGCGTGTAATGGTGTTGATTTTGGCCTCTCCACATGCATGCAAATGACACTGTTTTTCAACAGTAATTTTGCTGTTTTCCAACCTGGAATTCTGGGTCATTGTGGTGGTGGATGGCAGCCATTTTTGTCTGGGGCAGCAGAGTATTTTTTTATTTTTTTTCCCCAAAGGGCGTTGCATTAAAGCTGGCCCAGGCTCACATTCTTCGCACCACAGTGGAACAGCGGGAGCGGGCCTGCTTGCTTGGGGAATGGAAACCTTAGTGTTTACATTAAAGGAAGGTGACCAACTCTTCGCTCCAGAAATGCCTGAGTGTGTGTGTGTGTGTGTGTGTGTGTGTGTGTGTGTACTGCTGGCTGTAGTGGCTATGAGAACACACTACTGTAGTTACGGCAACAGTAATATCTGTATTGTTCGTATAAACCTATTCTTGTGTTGTTGTTTTTTTGCTCAGGGAACATTGATGCTAATGGGCTCTATTGCTAACTCTGGTATAGAAGCTGTTCTGTACATGGCCTCAGTTAAATAAACTAAATCAAATTAGATTACATTTACAAATTGTTCCTGTTGCACACACAAGTGTTTTGCTGCCAGCTATTAGAAGCTGAATAGTTGCAGCCCCTCCAGAGGATTGGGATGCAGGCGGAGGGAGTGTGGTGTGTCAGCAGGTAGGCAGGTACACAGAGCACGTCTGATGTGTGAGAGGAAATGCAGATGGAAGGAGGAGGCCAGGAAGTCATTTGTGTCTGTCTGGGAAAGGCTGCTTTAGATGGGGCTTGTCAGGAATAGTCAGTGGCAAAGGACAACCTGTTGATTCTTCTCTTTTCTTGTCTTCTCTTCTCTTCTCTTCTCTTCTCTTCTCTTCTCTTCTCTTCTCTTCTCTTCTCTTCTCACACCTCTTCTTCACCTCTGTTCTTGTTTGCTTCTTCATTCAGTTCTTATCCCCCCCCCCTTGCATATTATGATCCTTTTATTTTATTTTGTTCTTTCCTTCCTTAGCTCTCTCTCTCTGTCTCCTCCTCTTCCACTTTCAGGGGTTTATAATTAGAGCGAATGACGAGCATCTAGACCTTTATTGCCCCCTCCCCCATGACGTATTTGAATGTCACTGGGTGCCGTGGCAACACTCGCGCGCGTGTGTGTGTGCGTGTGCACAGTCTTCATCACAAGGGTCTGAAGGGCCGCTTCAATCACAGCGCAGTCCACTTCATATCAACATCATCAGAACGTGTGTGTGTGTGTGTGTGTGTGTGTGTGTGTGTGTGTGTGTGTGTGTGTGTGTGTGTGTGTGTGTGTGTGTGTGTGTGTGTGTGTGTGTGTGTGTGTGTGTGTGTGTGTGTGTGTGTGTGTGTGTGTGTGTGTGTGTGTGTGTACTGTATACTTGGGCACGTGGGCTCATATTTGTCTGATTGTGTGTGTCTACCTGAATTGAAAGTGTGTGTGTGTGGCTGTGTGTGTCCATCACGTCTTCATGGACCTGCTTTGTGTCTTTTGTGTCTTGGTGTGTGAGTGTCTGTGTGTGTGTGTGTGTGTGTGTGTGTGTGTCTGAGCACGTGGGCTTTTGTATGGTCTGTCTGCGCTGTGTGTGTGTGTGTGTGTGTGTGTGTGTGTGTGTGTGTGTGTGTGTGTGTGTGTGTGTGTGTGTGTGTGTGTGTGTGTGTGTGATGGCTCTGTCCCCGAGTGCTTGCTTGTGGGCGTGTGGGCTCTGAGTGCTTGTGTGCATGTCCACCACTGACGCAGAAAGGAAGGGAATTTATGTTTGTCCCCAAATAGCATCAATGTTTTCGGACGTGACAGAAAGAGGCTGTAGGTGTGCCGGAGTGTGTTTGGGGTTTGTGCGGAGCGGAGCGTCAGGAGAGAGGAGGTCCAATGAAGCTCCACAAACACAAGCAGAAGAGACAGAGACAGAGGGTTTGCAAAAGCACACAAGAGGCGTGCAGTGTTAATGTGAGCAGCAGAAAAATAGGCCTAACTTCCAGACATAAATGTCCTCCACTGACCAGCACTTTAGTGTGTGTTTGATGTATGTACTGTTGTCCGCATATTATTATTTTTTATTTGAGACACACTTTTATTCATTATTAGTATTAGTTGAAACACCATTTTATTATTATTATTATTATTATTATTATTATTATTATTACTACCTCCGCCAAGGAGGTTATGTTTTCGGTCGTGTTGGTTTGTCTGTCTGTCTGTCTGTCTGTTTGTCTGTCTGTCAGCAGGATAACTTGAAAAGTACTGCATGGATTTGGATGAAATTTTCAGACAATGTGTATATTGGGACAAGCAAGAACTGATTTGATTTTGGTGGTGATCGGTGATCCAGAACATGATCTGGAATTTATATTGTGTCTGTGACCACATTGCCTTGGCGGAGGTCTGCGCTCTCTGAGCGCTTTTCTAGTATTATTATTATTATTATTATTATTTAATTAGTTGAGACATACTTTAGTGATATTGTTCGTGGAGAAGCACTTCTCTCTCTGAAACACTGTAGTTATAAACGTGTGGTGTACTGCTGTAGCTGGGGACTGAGTACCTGTTGCTGTGCTGCAGGTGGTTGTGCACCGACAGAGGCTTTATGCGGAATCCATCTCCTAATGTGCAGGTTGGCACTTAGCATGGTACTGTAGGTGTGAGTGAATGTGAGCCATGGCATTCTAAAGCACTTTTGGGACACACACACACACACACACACACTAATGCACACCCAGCGGAGTAAACACACACACACACACACACACACACACACACACACACACACACACACACACACACACACACACACACACACACACACACACACACACACACTAATGCACACCCAGCGGAGTAAACGCACACACACACACAAGCACACACACACACACACACACACACACACACACACACACACACACACACACACACACACTCTAATGCACACCCAGCGGAGTAAACATACATCAAATGGAGCCTATTTCTTCCAGCATTTCTGCTGTTTGCTTATTGTAATCCATAAAGCACCTCTGACGTGTTGGTTGGTGAATAAAAAGTGTCATGACGATGAATGTGTGTGTCTTTCATAACCTGTTTCATAAGCACACATTCATTATTGCCCTAATTCTGATGCCATTTCCAAATGCAGTCATACAGGCAGACATGGTAGATAGACAGTAAGGCTTCCTTTTAGTCTTGGATTTTACAGTCTGTCCAAAATTCCCAGAACAGCAAAATAATGTCAGATTATAAATGCTCACCTTGCGTAACTCTCTTACACAATCCCCGTCAGGTGCAACATTGATCTACTCGAGCAGGTTTGTGTGACATTCAGCCACTCTCCCTCGACAGCCAGTAAAGACCCCCCTGGTTTAGAAGAGTCATGGCTACTGCTACTGTTCCTA
>JAODXP020000015.1:30024974-30032474 GCA_027497455.2 Sardinella longiceps | reverse complement strand
TGTGTTCACTCTGAGTCTGCGGGGTTCTCCTCTCCTAACCTCCCATCTCAGGACGGCGCTCCGTGGACTCTACCTTTTTTTTTTACTCCCTGAAAGACGAAGGAGCAGCTCTCGTTTCCTCCCCTCTTTCGCCGACTGAAGTCCTGTGAAATACCTGTTTCGGGCAGACTGCTTCTCCCTGCAGTGTTAACCCCTAGACCTCCTTCTTCCTCAACCCTCTTCTGCCAAAGGCTGACCAGGACTGTGGAGGATGTTTTGACTTTGTTGTAACTTTGTTGCTTCATCTGACCTAAAGATATTTCCTGTTACACTTATCCGATCTCCACAGGATCTTGATCCCCTTTCAGGAGATTTTGATGTAGATTTAGCCTGTCTGTTCTACGCGTGGATGGACTGTTTTTATTCTGCCGTCTGCTGTTTTGTCTCTGACTATGGAAATGAAAGGGATTGCCCTGTATTCCCTAAACTATCAAACTTCTACTCAAAGACAGAAGGTGTGAAGCTTGCAAGGCACTTTTGAAGTGAAGAGTCTGTTTTGTGTTTCACAGCACAGTCCTTAAGAAACTGTTTGGGTGCCCAAACAGTTTGCACATAAAGGGCTTGCAAGTGGGACTTTCTCTTGGGTAGTTTTGTTAGTCCACACACAGATTTTTGAGTGGCGTGGAGTAAGAGCACTTTGACACTGGCATGCTTTTGGAGGCCCGTCGTGCCGGGACTGTGCGCGATGTTGCAGACAATCTACGAGACGGAATCCTGCTTCTCTTCCGACAGTGTCTCCAGCAGGGAACAGTCCCTGGAGCTTCTTTCCAAGGCCCGAGTGTCCACCATGCCCAGCACCGGTGAGCCTCCTTGGGGAAGAGAGGGTGGATGTAGAAAGGGGGGGAGGGGTTGGTGGTTGTAGCGGTGGTGGCTGTTAGTCCAACTCTAATTTGGAGGTTGCAATGTAGACTAAACTTCAGAGGGTGTTTATATTGAAGAGACCAAAGATTCTAAAGCCCTCCGCTTAAGAATCATAGGTAGAGACTAGTCAAGTTTGTTGACTGAAATTGCAATATTGAGTCAACTTCAGTTTTGACAGAGATTACAATGTGGAGTCACGTCATGAAGTAACGTTTTTTGTTTTTGCTATTTTTGGATGCGTCTGGTTTAGACAGTTGAGTATTGTTGTGGCTGGTGGTTGATGCTGTCATGTCTCTGTGTGCTTTTGTTTTGCCGTGCAGAGTGTAGGGGGTGGTTGTGGTTGTGGTAGCAGTGATATAAAAACTCTTTGAAAGCATTGCTGTTCATTCCAAAAAGCTCTTTTTACTGATGCTTTCTCTGTCGTGTCTCATTCTAGCTATTCCAGTTATTCAAAATGTAATTCTTGGGAATCCAAATGTAGAAACAGACAGTAAAACAAGCCAATCCTAGATGTGGCTAGTTCTTTCCTTTTCAGGCAATCCTGAATTAGGAAAACGTAAAGTTAGTTTTTCGGACCTTTGTTTCAAATCCAGGGGCCCCTGACAGCAAACAGCAGTTGCTCCATTTTGGGACTAGCCAAGTTTTTGAATGGGGAATATGTGTGCATGTGTGTGTGTGAGTTGTTTGTCTTCGTCAGCACTGACGTCATGGTTTTCCGTCAAAGACCTGCAAGGTCGGTCCATCACTCACCTGTGCTTGAGTCAACATGGGGGCCCAGGCGGCGAAAGGAGCTGTGTGGGCGCTCGTTCACTCGCTCGCTCTGCTGTGTGCCGCTTTGCTTTTTTACTCTTCCTCCTCCTCCTCCCCTCTCTCCCTCCCTCCCTCCTTCCTTTCCTTAGCTTCCCTCTCCTTCGCTTCTCTTCTTCCCCTCGTCTCCCTTTCTCACTGCTGCACAGCAGACACGCTTCGCCTTGTTTACCTGACACCTGTTCAAATAACTCGCTGTTCCTGCGGCGTTTCAGAGCGAGCTTGTCCAATTTGTCTGTCCATCCATTCACTCGTCTGCCGCTTGCACATACCTGTCGCTTCTGATCCTCGGCCCTTAATGAAGATTGATTAAAGCGGTTGAGGTTGACCTGAAGAGAGGCTAATTATGACTACTTCAATTTTTTTTTTTTTTTTTTTTCCTTTTTCATTTTTTTTTGCTCATGTGGGAAGACAGTCCAAAGTGCCAGTTTTAGAATATTTATAGAATCCAAGTGATGACAGACTGCTTACACTGAAAAGATTAAGTTTTAAGTGGAAGGCAAAACAACACAGAACGCAAATAAACAAAACAAGTCAAAACTCCTCTCCACAACCAGATGAAACATTTTCAACTTTCCACTGTGGTGACATAGACCGTAAAATCAGCACGTGTACGCAGCACAGGAAAAGGAAATGCAGGGTCTTCAGGGTGATTTTTATTTTAATGTGGCTCTTGTTCTTGGCTACCAGTGAAAACCAGACCCCAGTTTAACCCTGGAACAAATTTAGGGTTGACTTGGATGCAAGCCAATCTGTTTTGGGCCAGACCGGGGCCAAAGGCAGCGACCATCTTGGGAGTTAAGACTTTGTGTGCTTGAATTCAACAATGGGGGGTAGTGAGGCTGTAAAGTTAGCGCTTATTGCACATATTTATTTATTTATTTATTTATTTATTTATTTATTTACCTACTTGCTTACTAACTGTGTGCAAGCTGGAGCATGTGAAAGAGGTCTATTGTTGTTTGCCAGTGGCACAGGAGAACTAGCTTTGGTATTTAAGTGGATGAGGTATTTCTGAAGCGGAGCCACGGTAATCAGAGAAACCATTTAAAGCCCTACAATGTGGGGGTCTTTGTTGTGGGGCCCAACAATGCGTCACACAGTGAGAGAAACAAACTGTTGCCCTTACTTAATGTGTCCTTTTTGGAGCAGAAGGGAAATTCAATAATCTTCACCCAAAAACACGATGTCTAGCTTTCATGCTGTCTTCCGTTTGATCGAGGCTTTCTTTGTCTCGTCAATGCACATAGCTCTGTGTGTGTGTGTACAGTATGTGTGTATGTGTGCGTGTGCACATGTACATATGCGAGCGTCTGTATAGTGTTTGTGTTATGTAACAGGACCTCCATGTCAGTGTGTGCTGGTGCTAATATGCCATAGGTGTTGACATGTGCTCTCATTACTCTTGTGGCTATACTACCCGGCATGAGCAGCTGGATGTCTAGTGCTAGCTCTTCCAGGAAGCCATCTTACTCATGGACAGGTAAAGGTTGGGGTGGAGGGGGGTGGGGGGGTTGAGTCACACAAGCCCACAATTCTCTAATTATAGATTATCACCGTTAAGGCACAATGGTGGGATACAATTTTAATGCAGGCACACAGAGAGACATGTGTGAGCTCGCTACCTCACTGAGCTCAGGCCTCAAGTAGATCTGGTGCCACAGCTTGCTTTTGGGTACAGGCTAAAAACTTTTAAAACAAGACAGCAATGTCCATTAGATGTCCAGCAATGTCCATATATCCAAAACCATTAGATATTGTTGTAGATAGACAATATTGCCAAGACACAGACAGCTGACTTCATAATTCCAAAAAAAATAAGGAAAATTGAAGGCCGCATGGCAAGATACATACACTCAACCTTCACATGTGTGTGTGTAGCATAGCATTGCAAAAGTGTTGTAGGCACAATTTTATGCATTATGATATTTCATTGGTCTCGACCCCTTTAAGGCATATTTACCTCCGCCAAGGAGGTTATGTTTTCGCCGGCGTATGTGTGTCTGTGAGTCTGTGTGTGTGTCTGTCTGTCTGTGTACAAGATAACTCGAAAAGTACTGCACGGATTTGGATGAAATTTTCGGACCACGTCTGTATTCCGACAAGGAAGAACTGATTCGATTTTGGTGGTGATTGGTGATCCAGAACACCCCCTGGAGTGGATTTTGTCAAAAGTGAAACTAACATTTCTGGGGTTGCAAGTGGGAGGGCGGGCTTTTGCTGCTTATATTTTATATTGCATCCATGACCACATTGCCTTGGCGGAGGTCTGCGCTCTCCGAGTGCTTTTCTAGTTTTTGTTGTTGTTCATTTTGGTCTGACCTACAGTATGGTAAATCTAATACAGACTCTGTATCTGTGCTGGGTTTGACCCCGATGTAGGCCAGAGCGTGCTGTTCCGTTGGGCTGTTGTTATTGAAGTAGACTACCTTGGGCATATGGGATCTTTTTTAATTAATCAAAACCCCCCCTCACGATTATGCAATGGAAACAGGCAGCCCTCCCATTGGGGCAAATGGTTATGGATTAGGTAGATTAGCCATCATGCACAGCAGTGTGGCGTGGTGGCCAATTGTTGCTTCACCATGGGTCTCTCTCTTCCCCTCATTAATGAGCAATCCAGCCCTCTAACCCCATAAACCAGCCTTAGGGGGATTAAATATCCCAATCTAGCTCAAAATAAATCTATACGGGCCCCCGTCACAGAGCTCTGGCCAAACGAAAAACATCAACATGATCTAATAGGCTAGCAATAGGCTAGCACCACCACCTACACACCTCCTTCCACAAGTAAACGAGTACTTTCAGTAACAGAGTCCTGTGTCTGACATGCTCTACAGACAGACTGAAAAAGTCTTTTGTACCAAGGGACATTCAAATGTATATTACAACGCCACTGAGAAATACAGGTGGAAGATTGACCTGCGGTTGAAGCTGCTCTACTGTACTGTTCTATGGCCGTATTCCCTCCACACATCCATACACTGTAGCTTCCTCTACTGGCCGTATTAGCCCAGCCAGCCATCACTTTTTTACATCTACTTCTTGTCTTGTGTATTGCACTGTAAGGATTGTTTACTCATTGTGTTATTTTATTAGCCTATACTATGTAACAATTTTACCCAGCATTTGTTAGAGTTTCTGCACTCCCAAAGTATTAGCATTGCCACTAACAATGAAACCCTTTGCACTATTATGGCCCCCTTCACATTTCTATGCTACGGGATGCTTGTTTTATGGTCTTTGGTATTTTTTGCCCTCCAACGGTGCCTTCCAGGCAGCGCTGCCTTCAAGGGTAAGGGTAGTGCCTTTTAGGCTGTGCTGCCTAGAAGGTGCCGTTGGGGACAAAAATCACCATTGAGCTTGTTTTACTTGCTACCTCTTGTATCTTGCCTGTGCCTGTTGAGGTACATGGTACTTGGCAACCCTGACAGGACAGTGCTTGTATTTGATCATGTGTACAGTATGTGTATCTTGTTATGGATGCTATGGGATGCTTGAATTTCCTGTGGGATGAAGAAAGTACTATCTCATCATGGTTGGAAACTGTATATACTGTATATATAATTTTTTTTTTTTTTTACCTTTGTTTTGTTCCGGCTTCTTGTTGGTTCTTCAGATTGACGGCACTGATAGAGCCTACAAGAGTATACTTATTGTTCAGATTTGCTTTTTTCAGATTTTCTTTTCAGTGATCATGCCTTCGCGTTGAGTAGATTCCAGTCTGTTAAGTCAGGCTGTAGGTGTTTTTGGGCTGCAGATATGTGACACCGTTTACTGGAAAACAGGTCACTAGTCAGTTATTTCCCCCTACCTTTGAGTTTGCCATTCTTTATACAGTATGTGTTATATCTATATATGTGTTTCTTCTTTTCTAGCCTTTTGGTTCACAGTGGTCATCTGTGTTGACTGACAGGACATTTTTTTATATTGTTTGATGCACAAAAGCCCAGGTTAAGGCCGTCTACTCATCCCAAGGAATGAGAATTGCAGTCCCATAGACTGTTGATACCCAAATAGATTGGTTTATTAGTCAGTGATGTGACTTTTAAGTGAAGGTTAGCCTGAGGTTAGCCCCAACAAATCTCATTTGGTTCTTCATTTAGTTGTGACTGTACGGGTATTGTAGAGGGGAAATATCTCAGTAATTGTACAAGATTTAATAGTATGTTTGGTGACCTGCCTGGTACCCTGTGTAGAACCTTTTCTGAATACATTGCGTAGTGTGTATGCTGTGCAAATACTTGTTGAATCATAAACAGTCTATTTCAACTGTCAGAATGTTGTCTTTTGATAATTATATTGTGTGTTGGCCGATTATTGCTTTTTCCGTCATTGCGGATTATCCAGACATAATGGATACATAAAATGGCAGGCATGGATATATTACAAAAGCCATTCATTGTGTTCAGGGACATTTGCCTGGTGTATCTGGGTTAAACACATTTGCTGTCTATAATGTTCATTGCTTTTCCATTCCACCTCCCTACTTTGGAATCAGAATGGAGTCGGACCTGATGTGGAACGGAGTAGGGCCACGTGAGGGCCAGACTTATTTCCGAGTCTGTTGCTCTAATAGCACACATGCGATTCCCCCCCTAGCATTGACCAAGGCCTCTGGGTTCAGCTGGCCAGCCTTGCCGTCCGTCCGTCCGTCCGCTTGCTCACTAGCTCGCTCATTCGCTCGGTCTGTAATTATGTTTGTGGCTAAACTCGAGACTGAAGGCATGGGAAACAGGGGCTGCTTTATTTTTTCCCCTTTTTGCGGTCAAAATGCCTTTCTCTTGTCGGAAAAGTCCCTTCCATCACCGTCGCCACCGCAGGGTCCTCGCCTCTTCCAGTGCTCGGCTGCGAATCGGCCGAAACCTGAGACGCTTGTCGCAGCACAGTCGTCACCACGGCGGGTCTCCGTTACAATCGCTCAGGTTCACACAGAGGTGAGGTTCAGCGAGACAGCTCAGTGGAAACTCGCCCGGAGAGGCACGTTTCACATCCACAGGGCCCGAACTCAGTCAAGGCGAGCTTTCAGTCAGGGCCTCATCAGCAGCAGTGGAGAAACTAGGATGGGATTATTTGCGTACGGGAGTGAGTATGTTTTCCTCCATCTGGTTGCTAAAATAAGGTGCTCCTAAACTTAGACTCCCCTCAAGCTCTACCATGCCCCCCCCCCCCCCAACCCCCAACCCCAATGTCACTTGTCAACTCTGCTACCTTTCCCTGGCCTAGTGCTATAAGGAGCTGAGCTCTCACAGGAACGTCACACTTGTTTACCAGGCCTGGCAAGAGAATTGCATCCAGGGATAGGGGATACTTTGTGAGGGGGTGAATGGAAGAACCCCCTCACTGGATCCTGTGTTACCATCACAGGCCACAGTATCAAAGAGCTGCAGTCCACAATTCATTCCAGAAAGAACTGGAGACGTGTAACTACACCTGACAAAAAACTGCAAAAAAAAAAAAAAAAAAAAAAGTATATAATTATCATCATTATTATTATTATTATTATTAAGATCCCCAGACATACAAGCATTTGCTCAAGTTTGTTATTCTCACTTACATACATCTATATTGGTAGTATTTTGACACCTCTAAGGGAATTGAAATAAATTTGACCCAAAATCCATTACGTGGCCCTTCATTGACAGAGCAGTCTATTCTTCATCCAGTATTGCATTGGAACATTGAAGCGTGCCGACTGAATGGAGATAAGAGGGGGAGCTATGAGTGTTCCATGCTACACTATTCCCGCTATGAACGTCCAGCCGAGGACTTGTCTCATTTTACCAGCAGATA
>JAODXP020000015.1:30009974-30014974 GCA_027497455.2 Sardinella longiceps | reverse complement strand
ACACACACACACACAGGGACAGACTTAGGGATTTCCCAGCAGCTAAGAGACAGACTGGGCATGCTCCCGGGACCACCCTTGTCTCCCGGTGGCCGACGGGCAGTGTGTTTCCCCTGCCACGTGTGTGTGTGTGTGTGTGTGTGCGTGCGCAGGTTCCATTGGCAGAACTGGAACTGTAGAACAGATCTGTGCTGGCTCAGAGCCAGAGCGGTTCCAGCAGCAGCGGTTCCTCTGTTCCTGTGACCTAATTAGTCTGAATGGGTGATGAGAGAGGAATGATTGCGGTGCTATCCAAAGGATTGGGACACCAGTGGCTAGTGTGGAGGATCATGCCTCTACCTGCCATTAGATCAGGAGTTTTCCTGAGTCTAACACACTCTCTCTCTGTCTCTCTCTCTCTCTCTCTCTCTCTCTCTCTCTCTCTCTCTCTCTCTCTGTATTTCTCTGTCTTTCTCTGTTACACACACACATACACACACACACAAAAACATGCACACACACACACACACACACACACCTATAAGCGTGTACACATTCTGCCAAGAAAGAAAGTGTGTAAATTGTAAATACTGTAGGTGATAAATAATATGGTGTAAGAGCATAAGAGTTCCCTATAATCAATGATGGAAGGAGAAAAAGGCTAGACGGGGATGGATGAGAGTGAGAGAAAGTGAGAGCAGAGAACAGAGGAGAGGAGAGGAGAGGAGAGTGTCTGAGCGATGCGATGGAGAGAGGGGGAGAGGCGGGGGTGTGGAGGGAGAGGAGAGGAGAGGAGAGGAGAGGAGAGGAGAGCTATTTATAGAGCGGCTGGTCCAGGCCATTACAGTAATCCATGGAGTTAACTATAATCTGATGAGTACATTTAAACGCTTCACTATCACCACTGCAATCCTGAACCTCAATACCAGCCACTGAGCACAACCAGCTCCTTTTTTAGATGCTCTCTCTCTCTCTCTCTCTCTCTCTCTCTCTCTCTCTCTCTCTCTCTCTCTCTCTCTCTCTCTCTCTCGCTCTGTCTCTCTTTCTCTCTCTCTCTCTCTCTCTCTCTCTCCCTCTGTTGTCCTTTTTCTTTCTTTCTTTCTTCTTTTTTTCTCTCTCTCTCTTTGTCTTTCTTCCTCTCTCCTCTATCTATCTATCCATCCATCCATCCATCACTCATGTCTGCCCTTCTTCCATTTCTGCCTGGTAACCCTGTACACACATTATGCAATACCGCCATTTATCTTTAATGAGAAGCTACCTCTCCTTTTCTATTGCTCTTCTCTTCTCTTCTCCCTCACTCTCTTTCTCTTTCTCACACATACTCTCTCTCTCCCTCCCTCTCTTCATTCTCACAATCCTAAGCTGTCATTTTCAAATATGCCATCATCTGGAGTGCAACCCAAAACCTCTCTCTCTCTCTCTCTCTCTCTCTCTCTCTCTCTCTCTCTCTCTCTCTCTCTTTTTTTTCTCTCTTTTTCTATCTCACATCTCACATCCAGTCTTTCACTCCTCCCTCTCTCTATCCCTCCATTCCTGGGCCCCAGTGAGGTGGTGGAGAGCTCTGGGATGAGCTGTGTCGTTCAGTGGGACTTGTCTCAGTAGGTTTAATGGGATTCCCCTTGGAGCATACAGAGAGAGCCTAGCCAGCGCACCAGAGCCTGCAGTGCACACTTGGGCCTCTCCTAGATCTCTCCACATCTACCGACCTACCTGCAGTATACCCATCACTTCTGTCTTTTTTCTGTCTTTTTCCCTCCCTTTTTATCTTCTTGCTCGGATTCTTTTAAGTCTTTTACGCTCTCTGTCCATCCCTTTCCTGCTTGGCTTTTCTTACTTATAAAACTACCTTTACTTTGTCTGTCTACCTACCTGCATACCTCCCCATCTCTCTCTCTCTCTCTCTCTCTCTCTCTCTCTCTCTCTCTCTCTCTCTCTCTCTCTCTCTCTCTCTCTCTCTCTCTCTCTCTCTCTCTCTCTCTCTCTCTCTCTCTTTAACATGAAAACATTGTGAGCGCCTAAAGCTACTTGTAGGCTTAATTTAGAAGGCCCATTCTTGCCTGTGTTTCAGATGGGTGTTTGTCTTGGCACCATCTCCTACATTATGGCTTCTGGAAGCACTGGAGGATTTGGTTTGCAATGGCAAAACACCGCTCTGTGTGTGTGTGTGTGTGTGTGTGTGTGTGTGTGTGTGTGTGTGTGTGTGTGTGTGTGTGTGTGTGTGTGTGTGTGTGTGTGTGTGTGTGTGTGTGTGTGTGTGTGTGTGTGTGTGGTGCGTGTGCGTGTGTGTGTTTTGGACTCGGGTTTGAACCAGAATGTTTGGTCTTTTCTAATCTTTTTTTTTCCTTGGTAATGAAGGCTGCAGTGCATTGAAGTTTGGGAGCTTTCTCCAGACAGCTGAACTGGAGCTGAACTCTAGAGAGTTCAGTGTGTGTGTGTGTGTGTGTGTGTGTGTGTGTGTGTGTGTGTGTGTTTCAGAGAGGCAGTATCTTCGTCTGGTTTCTTGGGAAGAGCTCTAGTCCAGCCTGTTTATGCAACCCTTCTTTTTTTTCTTTTTTGGCAAATCTGCGATGAGTGTGTGAGTGTCGACTATCCGACAGACTTCTGCCGCTCTATCCTTTATAGCTGTGGACGCTGGATTCATCTGAATCCTTCATATCTCTCCTGTGTCCGTTGTTTTGATCATCTCACCGGCAGAGACTCCTGTGCATCACCTGTAGAAAAGCCAGGGAAATGCATCAAGCAAATCCTTTATTTCTTTTCTTGCGGTCATTCCAAGCCCTCTCAGGTTTGCTGTCATTTGCCTGAGGCTATCCAGTGGCCGGCAAGGATGTGCGTGAGAGTGAGCGAGCGCCCGACTATTTCAGGCTCCGCCACTTCAGAACATGTCTTTTTCTCCCCCTGGTTGAGTTGCACAAGCATTCCCCTTGAATACACATCTAAATATAGCAAAGCCATCTTTGCAAAAAAAAAAATAAAAAATCAGTGAAAACAAAACAAAACCAAAACTTTTGCCTTCCGCGAATATGCCAAGTTCTTGAGTTTACGGTCCTTGTTGCGGCTTTGCTGGTCAAACTCGTCCATTCCTAAATAAAGAAAGGAGGACAGTAAGACAGACGGAGGAGGAGAGCGGAGAGAGAGAGAGAGAGAAAAAAAGAAAGGGTGCCACTGTTAGCCGTTAGTGGTCATGACAGTTGTGATGGACCAAAGCTTGTTCATGGAAAGCTAGGGATTTTCTGTGGAGGTGTCTTGGAGGAACTGGACTAATACCCTGCTGGCTTGCACTCTTACCCTGGCAACCTCGTGGCCGCAGAGCGCGGCTGACGTCAAACAGTTGACACGGTCGATGTCTTTTGGACGCGGCTATTTGGCTATTTTTAGGCTACCCGATGGAGAAGAATAATCTCATTTGTTGGGGCAGGAGGATAGTCGGGTGGAGTAGGGGGGGGTCAGGGGGGTGAAGAGAGTAAGCCGATGGCTTCCGTGAGACTTCTTGTGGGATTGTTGCCTTGTGGGGTAAACTGGTCTGGGCTACTTTGTGTCGGAGCTTGGGTGAGTCCAGGGTGCCTGGCAACGGCGACTGAGCCGATTGCATGATCTCATGTCGCCTTACGAGCTCTGGCTGCTCCAGCTTTTCCTGCACCCTCAAAAAAAAAAAAAAACCTCAAGGTCAATGCAATTCCCAAGATCCTTAGCGCTATAGTTCCAAAATAAGTCTCCTCACCCACGGGCTCCTCACCCACTTCATCTCAACTTCCGTAGGTCGGGAAAGTGTTCTTTACGGAAACAAAATTCCTCAAGGTGCTGATGAACCAAAATTGATGCTCAAGAATGCCAAATTGCAATAAGCAAAAAGTAATGGCGATAAAACTGCCCTTTTCACATTGATGCTTGAAGTGACAGCCGGCACTTTTTGTTGTTGTTGTTGTTGTTGTTGTTGTTGCATGACTGTTGCTGTGGTGGTTGCGAGTGTGAGGCGAGAGCGGGCGGGTAGCTGATGGGGCCTGTGTCACTTTCACGAGCTGAAGTGCTTGCATGCTGTTTATGGAGCCGGCAGCCCATTAATTTGTGCATGGAGAGGAGAAGAGAGGAGAGGAGGAGAGAGAAGAGAGGAGAGGAGGAGAGAGAAAGAGAGGAGGAGAGAGAAAGAGAGGAAGGCCTGCTGCTCGCACTGGCTCATTTATCTTCAACATGGCATGTTTTCCTGCACTGCGCCCACCTGGGACTAAAGTAAATGAGAGAGACACAAAAAACAACAAGGACCGAAGAGACAAGGCGGGGGGGGGAAGGGGAGGAGAGGAGAGGAGAGGAGGAGGAAGAGAAGGGAAGGGTAGAACAAGCAGAGGGCAGCGGAGGAGAGGAGAGGAGAGGAGAGGAGAGGAGAGTCCTCGGGGCCGGTTGGCCGCCTGGCTGGCTGGCTGGCTGGCTGGCTGGTTGGCTGCAGAGATTGGGGCCAGTTTTACTGACATTGTGACACAGTTTAGCAGCTGTGGAGCAGCCAGAGGGGAGCAGAGGACTGAGAGATGAGCAGCCAGGCGAGAAGAGAAGAGAAGAGCGGAGAAGAGCAGAGTAGGGAGCCATGCTGCCTCAGCAGGGGCCAGGGGCACTGGGTGGCCTCATGCAAGCAGTGGGGGCGGCCGTACTGAGGGCTTTGTCTCACCAGAGCAGCTCTCTCTGACTATCAAAAGAGTCACTAAAATGTGATTGGTCTCAGGTCATTATTAGGTCATTATTTACATGTTTGAGATCATCAGTTTTAAAAGATTTAAAATCATTGGAAATTTTATTTTTTGTTTTTCATTAAAGATACGAGCACACACACACACACACACACACACACACACACACACACACACACACACACACAATGCGATTCTCCGCTCTTCCCATGCTGCATTGCAAGCACACTCCTCTGCTTGTTTTGGTGGGGACAGACAGAGCATGCATGCCGTGGGAGTCGACTGCAGTTTGACACAGTTCGATTTTACAGACCTTTTCCTCCTCTTCTCTGTTTTCCCTTC
>JAODXP020000015.1:29992474-29999974 GCA_027497455.2 Sardinella longiceps | reverse complement strand
GTTCCTCCTGGTTGTTGGCTCGTATGCTGGTGTGAGGTGATGATGTGCTGGCCAAGCTCAGCCCAGTCACCTCTGTACCCGACCAGGTTCTAGAGTTCTAGAAGGGTCCAGGTTCTAGCCTGTTTCTAGCTCTAGAGTGTAGAGCATCTCTCCCTGGCATCTGTGTGCTCATTGTGTCTCCGTTGACCGCTAACTGAAGCTGCCCTCTAGAACTGTGATGGCTGGAGTCCGGCCTAGTCCTCTTAGAACGTGAAGGGCTGACTGCTGTGTTTGTTCTCAGGTAATGTAAAGCTTACGGCTGGATACCCAAGCTGGTGATCCGCTGCTGTTTTGCTTGTCGATTCTTTGGCATGTTGGCCTTTGGTGGTCCGCTGGTTGATCACCGGCCACTTGCCATCTGGGTTGTTGATATGCTGTTGTTACTGTTACTGTCATCATTTTGTGTAGATGTGTGCAGTTGTGCTGGCTCAATGGTACTGTGTCACTGACGGTTATGATGTTGCTCCTGTTGTGTTTGCAGTGTCATCGATGTGCAGCAGCGCCCCTGGCTCGGGTCCGAGCTCCCCGAACAGCTCCAACACCGCCATCGCCGAGAACGGCTCCAGCGGCTCCGTCCCCAACATCCACGCTGAGGTAAGAGCACTGAGATCCGAGATACGTTCCTGTGTGTGTGTGTGTGTGTGTGTGTGTGTGTGTGTGTGTGTGTGTGTGTGTGTGTGTGTGTGTGTGTGTGTGTGAATGTATCTGAGCGACCCAAAAGGTTGTGAGCAGAAACCGCCTTGACTGAATTGACTGCCTGTCTGTGCTGAGCAGTAGCATGAAGGTCAGTGTGTCCTCCTGTCAGCCAGGTGGGGATTTGAAGACAAAGTCATTTTGCTGCCACACCATGGAAACAGTAATGTGAGACATCAGTGGCTGGCAGAAATACTACATGTTTTTGGTCAAGCTGACATGCTCGTGACTCCCCTCACTGTGTGACTGTCATGGTGCCCCGCCGCCACCTGCACAGGGCTGCCTGTCACTAAGCACCACACATTTATTTGGAGCGGTTACAGGAGGAGTCGATACGAAGAGAATAGGCTATCCAATACTGTCTAGAATAAATCGAGATATGAAATATGTCATCGTGTCTGTAGTGATGCTGATCAAAAAGTTAAGGAGTTAACAGAGGTTCATAGGAACAGAGATCATAGCTTACTAGTTTGTTGTGCGTGTTCGTGCTAATGATCTTTCTTATGTGTTATGAGGCATGACGCATGTTTCTTTAGTGCCTGTTGGAACGTTTTACATTTGTCCCAACACCAAATAGGCCAACACCATAACGAAACTGGACTACGGACGTGGTCGGATATTCATTATAATTTTTCTACTGGTATGATTTTATGGCCTCTCGTTCCGCTCATCAGTGAAGTGTCCCGTGCTAATGACTTAATTGGAGACTGCGTTTAGGACCGGCACATTTGGTGGAGTAATTTAACCATTCATGTGTTCAAACCTCGATGCCTTTCAGAAAAGTGACACAGCTTGTGGCATAACCGCGGCTATTTCGAGGTGCTTTTTCTACTGTGTGCCGGCTGCTTCAAAAGTCTCGAAGTAGGGCATACAGTACACACAGTCAGGCGCGCGCGCTGAGAAATAAAATTTAATGTCTTGGCGGTGAAATATATGCTCACTCATACAGTTCATTGTTTCCACTCTAGCGGATCGGCAACGGCTATGATGATGACATAATGGCCACCTAGTTAGCTTGCGGTACATTGGCGTTAGTTCTCAGAAATAGCACTGTCGTTCATGACTCTAAAATAGCGCATGGAGTTCGTTATTGCGGCACCGCTGCAGCTTCACATCCAGCCGGTAAATTGACTAGTGCAAAGAATAGAATGATGACATTCTTCTAGCAAGTAGGGCAGCTCGCCACAAAAGCACATTCTCCATTCTGACTGTTTCTCTCTCGGGCGCCCTGCATGCGGAATGTTTTATTTCGCCGGCGATTCCGTTGACTCAGACACTGATGACGCCATTGGAGTTTACGCAGATTTTGTGTCAAGGCCCACCGCGGGCTCGTTCCTGGCACAAACCAAACAGGCCAGAGGAAAATGCAGAAAAAAAAGAGAGGACTACTGCCTATTTTCAGAGAAAAATGTTTGGAGAACTGTTTCGAAAATGCATGGATATTTTTTTAATAGCTGTCATGTAGACTATGTTTTAGTAATGCATACATTTTAATTAATTGAAATGTGAAATGATGGGGGTTTAAACTTGGAGGCTCCTTCCTTGCCATCCCTTCCACAACCATTCATCCCACCTCTCTTGCTCTGTGAATCTGTCTATCTATCTGTCTATCTATCTCCCTTATCTTTCCCTATTCCTTCCACCTCTCCTCCTCTCCCTTTCTCTGTTGCCTCCTCCTGCAGCAGCTGCGGTCTCTTCACCAGTCTCTGAATGCAGATGGGACTGTGAGCCCCCTGACTCTCTACACGTCCCCCTCGCTCCCCAACATCTCTCTGGGGCTGCCTGCCAACTCGCACATCACGGTGGGTAACAGCCACACCCACATGCGTTCTCACACACGTGCCCACATCCAACACACACCAGCCACGCTCTGGCATTTCCCTTCCTCCTATATCCCACATTACACTGTTCATTGTAGTAATCCTACTCTAACATTTACAGAAGGATTAGTTTGACTTTGTATGTTATTGAGTCACGTAAGCTCTAATAGCACAGAACACATATGGTGTATATGGTGTACTACAGTATGTGTTTGGACTGTATATTGTTCTCATGTATGGTTTGTGCCACACTAATTAGGAAACTGGCGCAACAAAAAAATAAAGTTCCCTTAGATTCCGGCTATTCCTCACTCCTGTGCCTGTGAATCAGTTTTTAACTTCCACGTTCCCACCACCTACTTGTACAACCCTGCCTTTTTCACACTTGCAGTCCCACCCTAACACTGAAGCTGCACTCCACATCACATCCTGCATTTTAACATGCAGTATGCATGCGATTGTAACCACAACATAATGTATGTTTTGACATTGCCATTGCCATTGTGATACTATTTTCAAGTTATATACTAAGTTCAATTTGTGTTGTTATACTGTTATCCAAGCAGTCTCCACTGCCACATGTGAATGTTTTTGAAGATTCACTTCTTCCAAGAGTACCTCTTGTCTTAGTCCCTCTCAGCTACCTGGAATGCACTTACTACACACTTATTATGCCCTTACTACACACTTATTATGCCCTTACTACACACTTATTATGCCCTTACTACACACTTATTATGCCCTTACTACACACTTATTATGCCCTTACTACACACTTATTATGCACTTACTACACACTTATTATGCCCTTACTACACACTTATTATGCCCTTACTACACACTTATTATGCACTTACTACACACTTATTATGCACTTACTAAGCTCTTTCAAGGTCCCACTCTTGCACTTCCAAACTCTTGCACTTGCATCCCAGTTAGCAAATTGCACTTCTTGTAAAGTATTTTACGTGCATTGTGTTGTAGCTTGATTATTGTTCCTCTTTTAGTAAGTGGCTTTGGATAAAAGCGTCTGCTAAATGCGTGAATGTGATCATGTTTCATTGATCTCTGAACTTTAGGCTCCCCAGAAGCTTCAGGAGGCGGAGCGCCTGGCCCTCCAGTCCCTGCGCCAGGGTGGCGCTCTGACAGGGAAGTTTATTAGCACCTCGTCGCTGCCGGCGTGCCTGCCCCCGCCCAGTGCCCCCCACGACACCGACAGCCCTCAGACCAACTCACACTCGCACTCCTCGCTCCTGCAGCACGTGCTGCTTCTGGAGCAGGCGCGGCAGCAGAGCGCACTGCTCGCAGGTACAGAGACACGCGCGCGCACGCACACACACACACACACACACACACACACACACACACACACACACACACACACACACACACACACACACACACACACACACACACACACACACACACACACGCACTCAAACACTCACACATATACTCAGACTCTCTGTATATAACAGAGACTTTAGACACAAATGCAGGCACACTCCCCGTCTCATATGCTCACACACTTTTATACACAGAGGCGTGTACACACACACACACACACACACACACACACACACACACACACACACACACACACACACACACACACACACACAGATGAAACCACCATTAGGGCCATCAGCAGAGTAGACTAAAAGTTTGGCATGCTATTTGGGTCAGAACTCTTTTAGTCCTCTCTGAGAATAGCTTGGATGATGTGTGTTTTATGTCCATTTTTATATGTGGAAGTAAAACCGAGCAGATGTATACTATAGATCACGGCATTAAGCCCCGGGCTCATCTAAACTAAACTACCACACTGGGAGTTGCCAGTGCTCAAACTCTTATGGGACCGTTATCTGGCTTTATGGTTTAACAGTGAGGTGCAGACTGGGTAGGCAAGATAGGCAGTGCCTACCCTGGCAGATTTGGGAAATTTTTAAATCCTGCAAATGTATTTAACTCATAAAAAATACACAGAATATTTGTAATGTTTTGCTAGTGCCAAGTTCTGTATGACTGTGACAGCATTTATGTTAAAGTCCATAAACATCTACAAGCAAATCGCTACAATATACAGCAAACTTCATTCATATCCAGTGGCATGATATAGGCTCTGTATATGTCCCCATTGCCTTAACATAGCATGGGTTTTGGGGTCTTCGCATACACACAGAGTTTCTGTGTGAAGTTTAGCTGAGGAGCCCTGTCAACCAGTGCTTATGGTGGGTGTGTGGCTACATTAAGGCGCTGGCTGACACGTAATAATAAGTAGTAGTTGCACCATCTTTTCACTGTCTGGATTGAAAATATAGCACAAGGCATATTTATAGAAAAATAAACAATAACAATGAAACTCAGATTTTGTTTTAGGCTGTAGAATACAGTATAGAAATTAGCAAGAAGGAGTTGATGGTATTATTGGATGGCTTTATTTGTTTTAATGAGATTGTTTCCTTAGTGCTTAATTCCAAAAATGTGCTTGGCTCCATGCGTGTCAGCCTGCACTGAGCACTTCTTTGGACTTAAGCACCTGGGAGAAATGATGGAACTGACTTCCATCTTGTCCCTTCCTCACAGTACCCATGTATGGTCAGTCGCCGTTGGTTACGGGTGAGCGGGTTTCGAATAACATGCGCACAGTGAACAAGCTGCCGCGGCACCGGCCCCTGAGCCGCACCCAGTCCGCACCGCTGCCCCAGAGTCCGCAGGCCCTCCAGCAGCTGGTCATGCAGCAGCAACACCAGCACTTCCTGGAGAAGCAGAAACAGTACCAGCTCAACAAGGTAGGGGGCGCTCACTCTCACTTATACACATACAGTACGTATAGTATATACACACACAGCATGGGCATCAACACACACACACACACACACACACACACAAGCAAACGTACTGTATATATTCACACACTTTCACAGCATGGGCATCAACACACACACAGGCACACACAGACACACACAAGTAAATGTGTGTAAAGACACTCAGGATAGGCAGATGTAGAAGTGCATGCACACATGCAACAATAGTACATAGACACATGGATGAAGTCCTCATATTAAGGTATGCAAACATTACAATAATGGAAGCAGTAACAATATTACCTAACCAAGGTAGGCGTACTCAGTAGAGGTGTTATGTCATCACATAAATAACCACACACACTCACACACACACAGATGCAGACATCTCCACAGACACATAAACAGGCTCTGCATTAGCCGTGACCAAAGACATGCATGTGTGCAATAGTAATTGAGCTCATTTCGACTAAAGTCGTTTAGGAGGTCTGTTTGAATAAGTGGCTTTAAAAACAGCAGTCTGTTTTTGCCATAATGAGGTGAGGCTGTAGAAACGCTCTCCGCTCCCAGATGGTGGTCTGGAGGCAGCTGTCCCAGCCACCATCCACTACGGGGGAAACGGTTAGCACCGACCCCAAGCGGCCATGAAGAAGAATGATGGTCTGCTTCCTTCTGCGCTAACAGCTGAGCTCAGATTTATCCTTTATTATTGTAAACACTCTGTTTGCTCGTAAAGGCGTATGTCGCTGTCTGCCCATAGCAGAACCTAGCAGGGGGAACACTGTGACTTTGGATCCCTCATTCTCTCCTCCTCCCTCAGAATACTCTGCTGACTAAATCGTGGACTTGAATGGAGAGTTCACTGTGGTGATTTTGATCCCAATCTTCAGCAGTAGCCAGTTGGCATTGGCCTGTTAGCTGCTCCTTCTCTTATTTTTCCCTGATACTGTCTAGCTAGCTTTAGCTAGCGTGCCAGTCACCACAGGCTAACAGTTAATGGTCTGAGATTTGATCTGCTAATAAGCACTGCTAAATAATTTCACACTTGCTTACTTCATATGATTTTATACATATGACTAGAGTTTAAATAATTTTAAGAAGGTGTATAATTGATAACTATTTTTAAGATTCAGTTTTTGTAAATAACATAATTTCGCTAGCATGCTAATTTTGTCAGACTACAACCAATCAGCATCATCTGTCATTCAGATTCTTTCCAAGGGAGCAGAGCTTCCCCGCCAGCCGCCCACCCACCCCGAGGAGACGGAGGAGGAGCTCACTGAGACGGCTGAGATGCAGGAAGAAGGCCGAGGGGAGGGGCTGGAGCATGTGCGTGAGCCACGCCTTCAGAAGGATGGCTCGAGTGAAACGTCGCCACCGCCGTCGGAACGCTTGCTGCCCCTGAAGGGGGAGAGCACTGAGAGCGACCTGGAGGAGGAGGACGATGAAGATGAGGCCATCGAGCTCAAGGAGTGTGACGAGGATGGCAACCCCTATGGACAGGTAGGAAGAACTGCAGCTCAGTTTCCTCATTTTTGTTTGGTCTCCAGTTGTGTGCCGAGACCAGGCCTCCGTTTCCCAAAAGCATAGCTGCTAACCAGTTAGCAACTTAGCTAGTTGTCAATGGGAAATTGCATTGCAAGTAACATAGTTGCTAACCTAGTAACTAACCCAACTAACCCTAGCAACTATGCTTTTGGGAAACAGATGGCAGGTCCAGAGGTAGTTTCATTCAACAAGCTTGCCTGCATCACAAGAAATGACCTCCGAAAGGATGAATTAGGTTTCCAAATCTAGGTATCCTATAAACAAACAGGTTTTCCATTGCTTGCCTCCCATTGGGAAAAACATAATATAATCCATCTTGGAGAATTATTCATGCATTCTATTGTCATACTCACTATAATAATTTATGATTTTTGTGACACACTAGTCACCAATCAGACATTTTAAAGGAAAATTATACAGGTGATTAAAGCTGCCATTAACCAAGATGTCAGGGCAGGTTGATTGATAGAACTGAAGAAAATTGATACCAGAAAGAGACAGTTATCACAGCATGTGTCCGAAATCTTAAAATCTGGAAACGGAGTGAATACCTTTCAGTGCCACATCTTCCTGGCATTTGATCTTTGTTTTAG
>JAODXP020000015.1:29922474-29982474 GCA_027497455.2 Sardinella longiceps | reverse complement strand
ATTTCCATTATGCGTTTTAACGGAGTTCACAGAGTCCATTCATTGGTGTAACCAGTATTAGGTGGACACGCCCATTCTCATTCGGTCTGTGGGAGCATGTCTATGATTGGTCAGTCCTGTATACAGGCAATGACTCAGTGTCTGTATGTTTCTCGCAGGACGGTGGTGATGCCGATTGCCAACGAGTTTTCCCCGGATGTGGTTCTAGTGTCGGCCGGCTTCGACGCAGTCGAGGGGCACCAGTCCCCTCTGGGCGGCTACAACGTCACGGCCAAGTGTGAGTAACACTGCAGCATCTGCAGCGATTCACCACATCACATCACATCCCCTCCCTATCACCCCCACCCCATCCCTCCTCCATGTCACTCTGTCTCTTTCTCCCCATTTCCTCTCTACTTCTGCCTTTCATTCACTATCTCCCTTTCTCCCTCTCACTCACCAGCTATCTCTCTCTCTCTCTCTCTCTTTCTCTCTCATGATCTCTCCCTCTCTCTCTCTCCCTGCGTCTGTTAGTGTACATGAGCACCCCTCACGATTCATTCACTGAGACCCCCCCCCCCCCCTGCAGACAACCATGACTCATCGCTCCCTATGTGATGTTTGGCTGCTGACTGATCGTTTGTGCAATGTGTGAAGACACTGGTGCTGGGTGTCTCCCAGAATTCTCTTCGCCATCCTCCGCACCACACCTCCCTTTTTTTATTATTCCTTTTGACGTTGCGTGTGTGTTGTTTCCGAGTGTGAACATGTGTGTGTCTGTGTGTGTGTGTGTGTGTGTGTGTGTGTGTGTGTGTGTGTGTGTGTTTGTGTGTGTGAAATTGCTGTGTTTTTAGCTCCCTCGTGTCCTCAGAAACCTGTTCCCGTCTATAAGCAGCAGCCTGATCAGAAAACAAGTGACTCACATCTGGCTGGCTGTTGAGTCCTGTGCCTCTGCCGCCCTCTACTGGCACACATTCAGCCTGACACTCCGGCACATTCCTGCTCGTTTCACAGAGCAGCAGCACTCATAGTTTTCACACCACAGGCGCACGATGGCAAAGTCGCCTGCAGAGCAGAGCAGGGCGCACGCGTTCTGCGGCAACCACTCGTCTTGAACAGGCCGCCATTAATAACATTTTCTTGGAAGGTTCCAGATTGGGAAGCCAGAAGCTTGGAAGGTGACATCAGTTCCTGCCAGGAGCCGTGCGAAGATGACTCACTTGGTTAATATTCAGTGCTAATATGAGCATAATTGTGGAGTTTAGTCACCGGCACATGTGCTGACAGTTCAGCAGTGCTCTGGTAATTTTAGCGGGTGTCTGGCGAGGGCAAGCTGTCGTGATAGTGTAGCAGTTGGACATAAGAATCAGTCAGTGTTGGCACAGTGCTGACACATGCTGTATGGTAGCCTGAGGTTAGAGTCAGTGAATGGAGTGATATTCATCAGTGTGTTCAGATCTCTGTGAGAGAAAGAGATTTGGCAATAAAAGAAAGATAAGAGACACTATGGAAAGTAGTGTAGGGAAAATTATGACTTGTGTTAGTCTTTGATGTGGACAAGTGTTAGTGTTCATGTGTTTGAAGAAGGGTCTTCTGGAAAGCATAGTTAAACAGCACCAATCTTTGTGTGTGTGTGTGTGTGTGTGTGTGTGTGTGTGTGTGTGTGTGTGTGTGTGTGTGTGTGTGTGTGTGTTGGGTCACGTGAGTTTCTCCACACGACAATGAAATCACCTATAATCTCTTATCTGCCAATGGAGATATTGGATGATTAATGTTGCGGTGTGATGTGTCGGTAGGTTTCGGCCACCTCACCAAGCAACTGATGACACTGGCGGGAGGCCGAGTGGTTTTGGCTCTGGAGGGGGGGCATGACCTCACAGCCATCTGTGACGCTTCTGAGGCCTGTGTGTCAGCACTGCTGGGAGATGAGGTATACACACACACACACACACACACACACACACACACACACACGTGCCCACTCAAACAGTACAAGTGCACTTACACACAGTCATGCCTACACATATGCATAAATTCCCTTGTACTGCACGAATGCGCACACACACACACACACACACACACACACACACACACACACACACACACACACACACACGTGCATGCCTACACATATGTAAATGAACATGCTCCATTCCACTCACCTGACACATGTGCATCTGTGTTCTCCTCCTAGTCCCGTCTAGCAGTACACACACATACAGACACACACACACACCCACCTTATTAGACACATGAACACACATACCGCACATAGGGTCAGGTTGTACTGTATGTTTTATGAAAGTAAAAGTATTTGGTGTTTTTTTTTTTTTTTTTTAGCTTGCATTTTTGTTAAACATTTTATTTATTGTGTAAACATTTTTTTTATTTAATTGTCTATGTTTTCTGTTATGATTGTTTATAATGTTATATATTTTTTTCTAATCAGTTTTATATTTTCATACCTGCTCGTCCATAAAATAGCTACAAATGCTAAATGGCATTAAAATAAACATTAAATCACTTGATATACTCTCTCTATATACTGTACCAGTATACTTGGTATATAGTATAGTTAAAGTAAACTGTAAACTGTAAGCTGACTGATGGCCTTTAATGTTTGTGATGTCAGTTGGATCCTCTGCCAGAAGCCGTCCTGCAGGAGAAGCCATGCCCCAAAGCAGCTGCCTCTCTGGAGCGGGTCATTGAGATCCAGAGTGAGTTTCACCACATCTACATGAAGACATTACTTCTTCCATTAAGTCCACCATGTTAGCACCATGTCAATCTGATTTGAAATGGCATGGCTCTCACAGTACTGAGCACTTGTACTGTATGTGTTAGCCTGATATAGCCCGACCATAATACTGCTGTTCATCTGTAGCCTATTCATGGTGTCGAGGTTCTTTAACCTGACGCGATTAGGGGGGGGGGGCGTCTAATCAGCTTCGCTTATCGGCCGGTAGTCTCTCTACCGATGTAAACCCGCCCATGAAGACCGTTCCCAGACCATGGATACGGATGAACATTCGTATTATGGGCGGGCTATGTCAGGCTATGTATGTGTCACTCTGGCCATTTGATCAACCGTTGTCGGCAGCATTGACTTACGCTTGTCTCTATCTGTCTTCCTGTTTTCTTCTGTGTCCATCACTCTATCCTCCTCTTCTTCTCCTCTACCTCTGCCCCTGCCTCTCTCTCTCTCTCTCTCTCTCTCTCCCTCCCTCTCTCTCTCTCTCTCTCTCTCTCTCTCTCTAGGTAAACACTGGGGCTCCCTGCAGCGGCTGGCTCCTACAGTGGGACAGTGTCTTTTGGACGCCCAGAGAAGAGAGAAGGACGAAGCCGACACAGTGACAGCCATGGCCTCCCTCACCGTTGACGTTGAGCAGGCTGCTGTTGTCACAGAGATCAGGTGCGCTTCTCACAACACAGAGGCGTGATGCTTGTTGCCATGGCAACTTTCTGTTTCTGTCCTCCTGTCTTTTGTTGTAAAATATTTTTTTTTGCTTAAGCAAACAGTCATTGAAGCACAACTTCAAAATTTGTCAAGGAAAACTTTCCATGATGGTGTTTTGGGAATTTTAACTTTGTGCATGGAATTTAGTTGATGTTTCCGTAGCATGTAGCTTTACTGTTCAGTAGCATGTAGAACACTGCTTACAGAGAGGCTAAAAGCAGAGTAAGAATTCCAAATGTTCGTTAGGGGGGACCAAAGACAGCACCAGAGAGGATTCAAGCGGAGTAATTCCATGATCTTTGACAGCACTCATACGTTGTTATGAGAGATCATTGAAAAGTTTATATTATGTTTTTTTTTTATTTATATTGTACTGGATTTATGCAGACCGGAATTATTTTTGTTTGCTATTATGTTTGCTATATATTACCTTGCTCTATTTTGGTCAATATTCCATGATCTTTGCTGCCAGTCAGTCAGCAACTCAGGCTCACTTCCTGTCTCTCTCTCTTCCTGTTTCCTGCTTTAGGTCAGTGGAGGAGCCAATGGAGGAGGAGCCGGCACTGTAGGGCCACTGGATGCGTCGCGTCCTGCGGCCGCTCTTTTTGTCTCCAGCGCCTGGGCAGCGGTGTCCCCCTCGTGTGACTTCTTTCTCCTCCTCAGACACCTCTCCTCCTCCTCCTCCTCCTCCTCTGTCGGGGACCCCTCGACACCCCGCCTCACCTGTGCCTGCATCACCTGTGTCTCACACACACTCGTGTCCCCAGGTCAGCGTAGTGGCGTGTTTGTGAGTGAGTGAGTGAGTGAGTGAATGTATGCACACGTGAGAGTGTGTGTGTGTGTGTGTGTGTGTGTGTTTGGGGAGGGGGAAGATTGGGGAGAAACAAATCCTCCTAATGGATGGCAAGTGAGAGACTTTGAATGGGCAGGAGGAGGTTGGACATTCTGCTGAAGCCTTTGTTTATACGACACTTATTGTTTTGTTTTTTTTGTTTTGTTTTGTTTTTTGGAGCAAACTACAGCACCATAAACACACAAAAGACAATGGCACTGGCATATTGTCAATGAAACGGCTGAAGAGGCTACAGTATGTATACTTCCTGTGCTACTTTTACAAAGAGGAAAACAACAGGACATTTTCAAAATGGAAAAAGCCAACAAGCAGCAAAAATATTTCAACAACCTTATGTATGTATATGCTCAATAGCTTATACACGTGTACACATATACAGTACATTGACACACACACACACTCAAAAACTTTCGAACACTGATCCCAAATATGTTCCCAGCTAATGAATAACAAAGACTTAAACAAAAAACTTTTGGGCTCTCTGTCAGAAAACATGCATACCTCTTTCCTCTACTTGTCTATTGGTTTGAATACATGTTTGTCTGTACAGTAATCTGTTCAAAGAAGCACACAATCGTATATATGGATACGATGTATGTATAGGCTTATATGTGGTTCTGTATGTGTGTCCTGTAAACACATGCTTGATATATATTTATATATAAATACTGTACAATATCTTGGTCATGTGTTTGATAATTGCTGTGGTTGGGCTTTTGTGGTAAGAACCATGCAGGAAACCCCCTTGACAACGATTTTTTGTTTTTTCCTCTAATTTTGGCAAATTGATTTTTGGGGAATGTGCCTCCCACTTGGTCACAGCAGATTGGAGACATTTTCAGGAGACAATAGATTCATTTTGGACACACACTAACTTCTCTTGTTACACAGAGACACTAATACACACACACACACACACACATAATGGCATAGACACATTGGCTGCCCTGTGTTTGAAGGAGTCAATGGCTTTGCTAAGCCTTTTCTCTGTATATGGTGGCCTGTGGTGTCTATTCAGCATGAGAGAGCGAGACGTTTTTAAAAAAAACTTGGTGCCTTTTCTAAGACAATAATAATAATAATAATAATAATAATAATAATAATAATAATAATAAAGAACACCAACAAAGGAACAGACTAAGAAAAAATCTGCATGTTTCACTCTCCTCTTTCACCCAATTTTTATTACCTTCTATCTTGTTTTAGTTTAGGTTTGGTTGTAATTGCCTTCATTTTTACTTGTAAAAGTTTGAAAGCCAATTTAGCCATGCAGACAATGAGCACAGCTTGGATTCCATCTCTTTCTGTTCCTTTCCATCCTCTCTCTCTCTCTCTCTCTCTCTCTCTCTCTCTCTCTCTCTCTCTCTCCATCAGTCTCTTTGTGTTGTTCCTCTCTCTCTCTCTCTCTCTCTCTCTCTCTCTCTCTCTCTCTCTCTCTCTCTCTCTCTCTCTCTCTCTCTTATCCGAGTGCAGCTCCTTTTCTAAGGGCTATGGTCACCTGGCCTGCAGCCTGATTTTGTTGTGTTTTTTTGTTATTTCTTTTTATATTTACATGTTGATTTATACCCCCCCATCCTCTGCTCTGGGGCAGCCTGCAGGACACACACTAACTAACAAAATGGTGAATACGACCAAGCTGTTTGTTTGTAATGTCACTTCCTCTGGGCTGTAGATACTGTAAGCGTTTTCCGTTGCTTGGGCTCCTCAGGAGGTAGGGTCAATAATGAGCTATTTCGTTTCCATTTCTATTGGAGGAAAAATGTAAATGTCTTTTTAAAAAAACAACAAAAACAAACAAACAAAAAAAAACCCTATGAGACAAAAACAGATATCAGTGTTAATCCACGGTGGTTGGATTCAACTACTTGCATCTGAGAAGAGGTGTAGTTTTGGGAGAACATAAGCACAGTGTGTTATTTGTGTTTTTGTTTCTTTTTTTTATTGATGTCTTTCTTTGTGTCACTGCACAGGAATGTGGAACAGCCCTGTCAGGGAAAGCTCTGTTCCCCTCAGAACTGTTAAAAACAGACACACACACACACACACACACACACACATACACACACACAGTAAACAGGATCTTGGCAATAAGGTGTAGCACCACTTTTCAAAAACTTACAACATGCATACACTCTTGACCCAACAATACCACAAGGTTCTTGGTGGCTTGTTCATCACCCGTGTACTGAACTCTTTCTCCAAGCATTTGCTTTGTGGTTTGTACACATTGGCCTAGGCTACTATAAGGTCTGGCACAGCTCCAGATGAAGTAGCATCTTCTACTTTTCACCGTTGCTTGAGAATAGAAATGATTCTGGGCATTTTGAGCTGTTTTTGCCATTAGATCCTCCACTGCAGTGATGGGAGTTGGCCATCGAACGGCTTAAGGCCTAAAGCTTAAGAGTGTTGTGCATTCACTCTATCTTTGTAGAGGCATTGCTGCTTTTCAATGCAGCATTTTCTTTGTGGGTCTCTGTGTTTTGATATGTGTTGAATTTCTAACACACATTTCTTGACTCGTATCCCTTCTTCTTTTTTTACTTATTTATTTTGAGTCAGAAATGATCGCGGAGGAAATTTGTTCTTATTTTTTTCTTTGTTTGAAAAAAAAAAAACCTAAATCCAGCCAATCGCTGTTCTCTTGTTATAAGTCTATACCTATCCAAACGTGTTCACAACTCCCCTCTCCAATGATATCTTGCTGTCCCTTGGAGATCAAATCATACTGTACATCTTGTATACTGGCTACAGCTTCAATCATTTTGGAACTCAGATAAATGGCGGGTCACTACCAAATATAGTAGATGATAATATCACCATGCGATAGTCTTTGTGGACGCTTGTTGTACAATTCTGAATATCCACCTCCAGTTGGGTGACGTCACCAAACTTTAGCCAACTTGCGCTTTTTTCCACACGCTTACAGTAACTTCTGTAATGTTACCAAGCATCATTGGCGAACTCTCATTGGAGAATGTGTGCCTCACAGCATCACAGAATTACCGACACTGATTCTACAACACTTTGTTTGGAACACACCCGAAGCTGTAGGTGCCCGGCGTGAGCACACACTGTAAAATACACACACACACTTTGTCTACTCCCATGTGTGTGATTACTATGTATGAGGACATGCTAACTGTTTGAGGAACTACTGTGACCTTGTTTTGTAATGGTTTGATGTTTAACACTGACCATTTGAAGTTTGTGCTGTTGTACATCTTCGCCCCATATTGCTTTTCAACATTTATTGGTTGTATAATTTGGTGGGAAGAGAGATTAACCAGAGGATTGTTTTTGTGACTGACTTGGCTTGTTACACACAAACACACACATGCTCACACACAAACACACACACACACACACACTAAGTTTGAAAGATACTGCAACACTTTGAAGTGTACAAAATCATCAACTTACAGGATGTTGGATAAAAACACACAGAATGCAGTTTGAAAGTTTCATTCAAGTGGCCTCACAAACAGTACAGCATATACCTGAAGACATCCATGTGTGTGTGTGTGCGTGTGCGTGTGTATGTGCGAGTGTGTGTGTGTGTTTGTGAAGATTTCAGCTCATTCACCATTGATGATAGCTTTATTGTTGCTGCCACACTATTTTGCTATTCAGTAAATATGTATATTTATTGATATTTCATACGTTGTGTATATGTAGTGACCTATGATCGTCAAGGTTTTAAGAGTAATTGTATATTTTTTGACTTTTGAAAGAGAGGTGTCTCTTGCATTTGTGTCCTTCCACTGCATTGGTGTTTCAATCTCCACTCTCTGTGGTTGGATGTTAAATTATGTGACTGTCTTTAACCTTATATTTTTAATGTTCTCTCTCTCTCTATCTATCTATCTATTTTACTCTCTCTCTCTCTCTCTCTCTCTCTCTCTCTCTCTCTCTCTCTCTCTACCTCTTTCCCTTTATTTCTCTTCTCTGGTCATATTAAAATGCAGATGTTTTGAAATGATCAAAGCACATTCCTTAATTTCTTGTGTTCTCTTTCAAATGCTTTCTTGTTGCAACAATACAAAAGTGTGTATACTACTTGTTATACACGTGTATATATAAGTGCATAAATGTGTACACATGTGCAATACACGCTATTTGAGCAATCTATTACTGTGACTATTCTTCATTAAAATCGCTGTCCCTTTGATTCAGCCCTTTATTTCTCTTCTTGTTATTTTTTTTCAAAGCGTTTGACACAGCTTGCACCTCATGGCAGCGAGTGTGCAGTCGCAGCAAGGATCTTAAAGGGAAATATAGTCTCATACTTGTATTATTTTGGGTATATGTGTACATTTTAAAGCCCTTTTTTATTGCTTTCATTTTATTGTTGATGGCCATGACTTTCTTTTTTTTCTTCTTCTTCTTTTTTCTCCTTTTTTAAAGTGGGCCTGTTGTTTTTTGTTTTTTTTTTGGTCTGTAAATTCAATAAAGCAAATCACTGCTCCTGTACATCATGCTTTGAGTGCAACATGCTACTTGTATGTGTTTGAGAGGAAATGCTAACAGAAGAACACTGGCCAATACTAATATTTGTTTTATTATGATAAGGAGTTCTGATAGACAGCCATTTGGCTCCTGCTATTTGATAGGCAGCTATTTTCATACTTGCAATATTGGTCAGATTCATACTTAGGCCACAGCATACATTCCAGGGCATGATTTAGTCTAACCATCAGACTAATTTAGTCTACAATGACCTAAATGTCATTATCCTTTTGAAATCTTGATAAACTTGGGATTTCTTTTCTGGAAGTTGTTTTAGAAAAGCACCCATGAATCATAGTAGATGCTATGTTTCCACACAATGGTTCACCAATCCACAAATCACTCTATCTGTAGCACTGTGCTCTTTGGGAAATATTCTGTGAGCTTTTTTTAGAGAGCAGGTAAGTTGTATAGAACACCAGACATCCTAAGAACATGGCTGAGCTGCTAGAAGAACTTAAAACCTTCTAACTCAAAACGCCCAATTTTCAGTAATCTGAGCACATTAGCCTGAAAAAGGGTCAAAGATTGAAGTGAATTGAGCTTAAACATATTTGGTATCATTGGAATTGCAACTTTCTGTATATTATGAATTATGAAAAAAATGTGCCCAATTGTGTGAATCAAAGTCAGGGAAAGGTTATAGAGACTTTAATCGACCGCAAAATTAATGAATGCTGAAATTCGCATCTTAGATATTGGCATTAGTGTATATCCTCTGATCTGGAAAAGGATCCTCCTCAAAATTGGCACACTTGCTCACTATTAGGGTATGAGGCCTATACCTTCTCAAGGTGGTAGCCTAAATCAAAGTTGCATAGAGGTGGGGGGGGGGGGTCACATGCAAAAATGCAATGTTTATGTGATCTCTCTCCAGCAGATTGATCTTTGTCAGGCCAGTTTGGTCAGCACATTTCATTCATGAAATCTAGATGAACTGATTAGGTAACTTAAGATCATGGGGTCAAAGGTTAAGGTCATAAAATACACAATTTTAAGGAGAAACTGGTGTGAATTAATCCATAGAGGTTTGAGGTCACACATAGGTCACAGAGCATTGTCTGCAGGAAAAAAGAAAGAGAATATGTGATATAGAATCCTCCTATAAAATCCAAGTTTCGGTCATGAAATAAGCAATTAAATGGGTTTAGGCTAAATCTAATGGATAGACCATGCGCCTATGTTAGACCCCAGAGACTCACATCATGTACTACCACTTTCAGACCAAAAAAGTAAGCTGTTAACTTAAAATGGATTTTTTTCTGTAAAATGGACAAGTGCTTGTTCCGTTCAAAAGTGATAGCCTAATCACTTGCAATACGGCAAGCCCGTATTTCGTAATGGGCCTGTTGAACCATTCATAAGGTCCATTCATCCCCAAATCCAGTCACACCCTTGACTAGTGACGCAATTACGCATGTTTACGCAAAGCTGGCGCTCCGGTTTCCTGGCGGAGAAGATGGCGGCTCCTGGACCGGGGGAGTATTTTAACGTTGGGAGCCATGTCTCATGTCTTACGTGCCTGGGACAGCGATTGCAAGGAGAGGTTCTTGCCTTCGACTACCAATCGAAGATGCTGACCTTGAGTATCCTTTGATATTTTGCGTTGTCACTCATTCAGCTGTGTCTTCGTTTGCAAAAGAGGCCTAGGGTTACTGGGTACTCTTGCCAAATAGACATCCGCGCAGGCGTAGTTGGAACTTCTGTTAGCAAGCTAACATTGATTATCCTTTCATCTTTTCGGAGTTGGCAAGCTGTTGCCTGATAAGAACGTCAAAATGTTATGTGGTTTTGAACCTCTTTCACTGTTGTTTGTAATGTTGTACAGTATAGACAATATTTGAAAGACATGTTGGCCCCAGTGTGTCAACGACTGTTTGTTTTGCTAGCTAACGTTGCTAGCTGATAGTTGGCAAGGTCTCTGAACCATTAGCGTGAATGTGTCTGCAAACTCCACTCTCACCATGTTTCATTTGAACATCTTAGCTACTATGGTCATTATGTTTGCAGTGCACGACTCGCTTTCTGGCAGTTTTTAATGGGCGGGATGTTTCTAGCTCAACGGTGTTTGGGTGTTTGGGGTACCGGTATTCTAACGTTTAATGCTTCGAACTCCCCTCTGCTAACTGTGAGTAACATAGTCAATGATGTTCAAGGTAAGGCCAGTTAACGTTAACTGTAGCCAGTTAGCATGCCATGCCCTTTAGGCAGATTGCTACAAAATTGGCAGTAACCTAAAGGTCCTGCCTAATAGATAATCAAGGCTCACTATAGACGTCCACTAACATTTAATTATTTCGTTACTCGCTATGAGCTGGTATCATGCCTCTTCAGTGCTCTTATTATATAGGCCTACGTGAAGTTGCCTGTTGATAATGGTAAGTGACTACTGTAGAGAGCTAGATAGCGATGCCAGCTGATGGATTGTGAGAATTGGTGCAAATGGACTTTTTTTCCAGCTATGGGTTCTCGGCTTCTATTGGCAAGTCAGCACAGTACCTATGAAGGTTCAGCATTTTATGTCTTGTCCATGGTTTGTTTTTCACAAGACATGCATGAGGTATAACCAAGTGATTCTACACATTATTTTTGCTCATATGTCCTACAATTTTTTTAAAGATTGGACAAGGGATGACTACAGTCATTGCAGTTCCATTCCAACTTTTTAAAGAGATAGGTCTATGTTGTCAGTCTGGAAGCCGGTGTGTTTCATGCCCAAACAGGATATGCCCTGTTCAGGAGGCTGGAGGCATGTTAGTTAGAAAGGAGTATTGTGGTTTAAGGGGATAGTCAGGAGTCATTGCAAGGGGAGGAATGTTGAGTAGATGCAAACAGTATACGCATCAACCTATGTGGTTCAGCTGAAAGGCTATTGCATACAATAATCTATTATGCGGTTTCACCCTGTCCTGTTTCTGTTCCATAATCTGACTGCCATGTCAGTTGTATAGGCAAAGATCATAGAATACTGACTTTGATTTGACCCTCTCTGGTATAGGGAAATGGGACTAGTAGCCAACATTTGATAAAAAAAAATGTGGTTAGTATGTTGTCATTTAACAGTGTCGAGGGGAGACCTGCTTGAATCATGTCGTTCCAGTTGAAGTGATTTACATGGACTTCGATATTTAGGCCCACACAGTCATTTCCCTTTGTTCTCTGTCCCTTATCACTTGCAGTTAGGAACTGTCATAATCAGTTTTCAAGTTACTCATTTTCAAAGGGGACTGGTACTGGCATTTGGGATTTTGCAGTCTCTTAAAAACTGACAGCTCTACTTATTGAAGTCTGACCATACAGGCCACCATTTTAGTAAAAAAAATAAAATAAAAATAACAGTTTTTGCATGTGTGAGGGGCAGAGAGTGTTGGTGCAAACGTAATAAAAACACCTTTTATTGAATTTAAATGGCATTTTTAGCATTTTTGGTATGTGGGATAAACAAGACCATAAGACATAATTAATCTCTGGCTTTGGGGAAAAGTGATTTCTTTATCATTTCCTGGCACTCTACCAATTTACATTACCCTTGCCAGACGATTGTCCTGAGGTCACAAGGTCTCTATTGGTAGATTCCATAGCTGTAAAGACACAATGGAAAAATCTTAGGCAGAAATAAAAGGTATTTTAATGAAATTCTTGCCTGTCAGTCTGTGAGCTTTAAGCTAAGTATCATTCAGTCCCTTAATTTTCTGTATTCATAGCTAGCTCCCTCCCTCCCTCCCAACACCATTCTATGCAAGGGTTGCACCCAACAGTTCCATTGTTTTGTTGTATAGCTTGCCAGTTTCCACAGGCACTTTGGGCGAAACTCACTCCTGGCTTGTCTCAAAGCCCACAGCTCAAGGTTACCCTCGGCACATTTCATCCAGCCATTTCAGCCCGAGCAGTGAACTTGACGGGACAGAATGTAGTGCACGTTGGGTGGATGGAGTGGGTGAACAATTTTTATAGCCCTTAGAAGGAAGGCTAGCTTTGTAAAGGGTCTTTTTGTGGAGGGGCCATGGCCTTGACAATGCTGTGACTTATCAGTTATGTCGGAGTTGGGCTCTTCTGTGGCCACTGGAGTCCTAGACATTTAGCATCCCAATGGGAAAGTCTTAAGCTCACCTAAGCTCAAAATGACGTGAAACCCATTGGTTGCTATGAAGCATTCAACTTGCTGCTATCCGACACATGACTATTTCTTCAGTTAATGTAGCCTATTTGTGTAAGTAGTACTGTCAAACTGTTAAAAAAAATGATGCCATTAGTTAACTCAGTTAATCACTCATTTGTATCCTAAATGTCCCTTGATTTTCTTTTGTCACATTTTTTTCCCGTTTCTCTTACCAATATGAAAAAGTGAATTGATTTGCAGTATGCCAATGTTGTTTTTTAATAAAAGAAAAGCATGATACAAAATACAATTATGAAGTGCACATATCAGGTAAACTAGGTAAACTCTGCCTATAGTGCAGTTAAACTGTGTGTCTGTCTGTCACACATTTCTTGGATTGCTATTCCTGTGGTGTTTCATCCACCTGTCTGTCTACACATGAATAGTCATTTCCTGTCGTTCTGCTGTTCTCTCTCTCTCTCAATTTGCACATACACACATGCGCTCCTGTTGTATTGAATGTGAAAAGCTCCCGTGTTGGTCCTTGACTCAGCCTCCCTCACAGAGTGCCCTGCGGCCAGTGGAAAACCCAACTTGAATGACGTAGTCCTGATCAACCTCGCCTACGTGTCTGAGGTTGACATCATCACTGACCGCACAGAAACTCCGCCCCCGCTAGCCTCGCTGAATGTCAACAAGGTAATGGAACAGATTCTTCTTCTTCTTAAGTGTATTTTTGGACTTTTTGACTTTATTCTGATAGGACTTTATAGAGTGACAGGAGATTCGGAAGCAACGGGAAGTGACTTTGGGTCATGTTCCCAAGGCCTGCAATATGTTGCTTCTCTCTCTGCATGTAGTTTAAAGGCTCATTTGTAACAGGTAGCCTAATCTGTAGTTGCATTGCTGGTCTGTTTTCATTATGCCACTCCTGTAGAGACAGGCATACCAGCAACCCATGGTGTGACTTCAAATCCAGACAGAGGGTAGAAATGGTGCCTGCTTTTCATGCCAAAAGCTGCCTTCCCACATCTATACGGGTCCCAAGAGCATTGAAAATATAGAGCAGGTTATTTCTTTGCAGTGGTCTGTTTGCTCACTTTGGAGGACGATTGTTGTGACATTAATTGATGTTCATGTGTTTGCTTTTCCTCTAGCTTGCCACTAGAGCTCGGATGGAGAAAGAAGACAAGTTGTCTCAAGCTTATGCAATTAGTGCTGGAGTGTCTTTGGAGGGGCAGCAGCTATTTCAGACCATACACAAAACGTAAGGCACCGTCTCCAAAAGTACTCTTAAGAATAAATATAAATGATGATAATAAATGTAATAGTGTATTTAGTATTTACAAGCATGACCATACAGAAAATGTTAGTCAACCTATACACACAGATATAATGGAGGCAATCACACTAAAAACAAAACATAAGGCACATTGCATTAAAAAAACACTAAATGCACGTTCACACCAAGAGCTACTAAAACTACAAAATCGCTTTTGTAGCTCAAAAAAGCAGCTGCTAAAAACGCCTGTGTTCGCCCAAATTGCTCTATCATGACGTGCTCATGACGTGCATGTTGTCATTCCATTAACATCACAGCGTTTAGATTTTACAGCTGAAACGTGTCATAGCCAATTTGCATAGTTAACTGTTTTTAGCATTTTTTTAATGGCTCAAATCGCCCAATTCGCCCAACTTTTACAGCTGGTAGCTTTTGTCGCTTTTAGCGCTTTTGGCTTCCAGCGATTTTACAGCTTTAGTAGCTCTTGGTGTGAACGTACAGTAAGGATCAGTTTATAATTGTAGTTTTAAGACACAATCTACGCACACACCGGCCACAATCCATACAGAGACATGACGGCAGGCTAAGCATGAAAATACAATACTACAACACTTCACGGGCACTACAGAAATGGCTTACAAAAATGACACAAGTGTCGTGCATCCAGACAAGCAGTCTGCAGGCATACACACACTGATACCAGGGCAACTCTTCCAGGCATGGACAACCAATTCTCTTGTTCTCATCTTATGTAGAGTCTTGTCTTGTGAGTGAGTGAGGTGAGGTGAGGTGAGGCAAGTGTGTGAGTGAGTGAGAGTGTGAGTGAGAGAGCGAGTGAGTGTTTGGTCTTCTTTAGTTCTCTCTGCATCACATATGGGAAACTGTATTGAAATATCCTGTCTATTTTCTGATCAGTATCAAAGACTGTCGGTGGCAAGACAAGAACATAATTGTGATGGATGATGTGGTCATCGCTCCGCCCTACCAGGTGGACAACTGCAAGGGCAAGGAGGGGAGCGCTCTCAGTCACGTACGCAAAATAGTGAGTGATTTCACACACACACACACAAACACACACACACACACACACACATAAACACTTTAAATGCCTTGATTTACATTGCACAGAACCCCTTGACTCTACTACTGATGGCAATCTGGGTATTCTTGATTGTTGATGGAGCATTTCAACAGAGCACACTTGGCTTAACAGTAGTGTTTGTGCATTGAACAAGCAGCCATTGCTTTACTCTTAAGTATTGATCTTACTTGATGATGCGATGTCGATGACCTTGTCAGACTCATAGATGTGATTCTTCCTGAAAAATCAGGATTTCCTGATTTTCAGACTTAAAAATATGGCCCTCGTTAATCGTGCAGATTAATTAAACAGAGGGGAAGGCAGGTTAAACTGTATTTTGAATTTAGGCCTATATCTACAGGTAATGGGTCAGTAGGGTGAAGTATGGTAATTTGGGACACTTTTTGGTGATTTTGCTGATTCTCGCTATGGGCTGTATATTTTCCTGCTCTTTTGCCCTTGGCCAATCACATCCTTGCAGACTGACTGATCTTATCACATTCCGTCCCGTTTTTGTCTTTTCTACTTTTTCTCTCTACCAACCTCACTCTCTCTGCTCGGCAGGTTGAAAAGCATTTCCGGGACGTAGAAGGTCAGAAGTCCCTTCAACGACCACAAGCACAGCAAACACAGAAGGAGTCCTCCACATTATCATCCTGAGCAGAGCAGAACCAACCAACCGACAGACAGACAGGCCAACAGACAGATGAGAAAGAGCAACACCACCACGGCGAAGGCAGTTCCTCCTTTTTTCCCCTATTTTTTTTTTCTTTTTTTTTTCTTTTTGCCCTCCATAGCCTGAGCAGCAGCGTGTGTCCGTTGGGGTGGGAAGAGGTTGGAAGAGGTCTCGATGAGATGTTGTCCGATGTTGATCTGTTCTCAAGTGCAGACCAGAACGTCCTCCGTTATCAGGAGGAGGAGAAACGTCAAGATTTTTTTTTTTTTTTTTTTTTTTTAACATGATTATTTAATTAAATAAATATTTACAGCCCCACTCACACTCTATACTGGCCCCACCCTACCCCTCAGACAAATACCAGTTACCCTACTTCTCTCCTAGATCGATCTGTTCATTCTCTCTCCTCTTGGTTCATCTCTCTCTTTCTCTCTCTCTCTCTCTCTCTCCCTCTCTCCCTCCCTCCCTTCCCCCTTCCCTCTGTCACATTCAACCCATCCATATATTTCCAGCAATCTACATGAGTAGCAGAAGGAAGAGAGAGAATTGTTTACCCTCTACCCACCGCACCCCTGCCTTTGTTCCTACACTTGTCCTTCTTCTAAACCAACTGAGACAGCAAGGCCAAAAGCAGGTGGTGTGAAGTCCGATGAATGGCGAGCGATAGAAGACGGTGTGTTTACAGTGGGACTGACAGTGGGAGTGCTGCTGAGGATCTGAAGATGCGCTGCTGCAGATGCGCATGTTTGGTGCCGTCAGTCAGTCAGTCGGCTCCAGGAAGTCAGCACTGCATGGAAAAGGTGCAGAAGGACGTTGGGAGTGCACTTAGATGGTCGGGTCCATATATATTTTTTTTATTATTATTATTTTTTCCCTGCTAAAACTAGCATTGCCAGCCTTCACAACTGAAGGAAATGTGCATTGTGGATGCATTTTTTTTTTTTTTTTTGCTTGCCCTCCTCTCTTGATTGAGTTTGGAAGGTTTTTTTTTTGTTTTGTTTTTGTTTTTGTTTTTTCCACTTTGGTTCTGATATTCTGTTGAGGGTGGGCCTTAAAGGGCCTGGACATGAGTTTTGAGTGACTGATCTTTGAGCCCAAGTCTTCATGAGCTACACCTCAAGACAGGGAGCATGGTCGCCTCCTCTCCTTCCACCCTCCCATGAACATACATAGGGCTACATCTCCTCCCCCCTGTTTTTCTTCCTGACTCGCTTGACCTGCCTGTCTCTTCCATAACGGTCCTCGACTCTACATTATGATGCTTCTTCCACGACGGGACCATGGAGGTATTTCTTTCTTTTATCGGCCCCTCCCCACTTTTTTCGACTTTGGCGGACATTCTCACCTGTGAGCTGTGGGAAGCCCTCTGCCCATAGCTCCATGCATTCCTGAAGTGCTCTAGAGCCGTTTCTTCTGGCATATAGATTTTTTTTTTTTTTTTTTTTTAATTTTGCAGGGAAAGAGAAGCAAAGAGAAAGCCCTGGAGATGTCTTTCCACGCCCATGACTTAAGAAGGCAATGGTGAAGACCTCCCCTGGCCAAACCCAACACCCATTTTTACGCTTCCCTGGCCTAACAGCAACCCCACCCCCACCGACAACCCCCTCCCTCCTGCTCCCAGGACACTATCAATGAACAGAAGCCGAGAGATGCGCTCCCACGCTGTGAACCAGTCCGACCTCACGGTGTGAGTGTGTATGTGCGTGCGTGAATGTGTGTGTGCGTGTATGAACGAGGCTGCCGATGCCTAGGTTTCTTTCCCAGTATTTCATTTTTTTTATTTTTCAATAGTAACATTAAAATAATAAAAAAGAGAAAACAATCCTCCTCTTTGATTCATGGTTTTGTGGTATATGGATTTATTGATGACTTTCAGTGCTTATTTCTTGAGGGGTGAAATAAAATAGACTTCTTTAACCTGAGGAAGGAAGTTGGATGTTTTCAGCAGCATTGCTGTGTGCCTTGGACGGAATATTTTATCACTCCAAATTGGTGAACCCAAGAGTGAAGACAGAACAGATAATAAACAGAGCGCTCATGAAAACGTGTGTATGCTCATGTCCCCAGCAGATGGCGTGATATCGTCAGAAATAAAGCTCTATACTATTATGGTTACCCTTTCGAATCTAAATAACTCCTAGGTGCATGTTTGAGTTTTAAATTGGTTAAAAGGCTGTACCACTAGCGACATCTTTGAGGGTCTGCTGTATGGTGTTAAGTTGTACAGTGTTTGTCATGCAAGACCCCGCGTGGGTCAACGTAGGCCTATGTGTGTTCACGGTGTAACAAGAGTGAGATGAATTCAGAAGTTGTCATCGTCTTCTCATCTAACATAGAGTCGCCCAATCTCTACTCAGACCAGGAGGCCACGCGTAGGCCTACGAGCCCATTGTGTTCCCCTTTTCATTCATTAAAGATTAGGTGTCATGGGATTATTTTCCATCCGACAGGAAGGAGATTCTTTTGGTTAGAATCATATTTAATTTATTACTCACACCGTGTCGCATTCCACATCCCTATATTCGTTGTTACTGTGGTTTGGCACCGCACTTTCTCTAAAAGGAACTAACCCATCCGTTAAAAAAAAGCAAGTAATGGGTTGTCATTTTGCTACCGTAATGCACATAGATTTAAATCTCAGTGGAATACCTCCCCCTCGACAGTTATGTAATATGGCAAAATAAAGTAGATTGCGCCGGAGCAGCTGGATTGCATCTAACCCCGTGACCTTAAAGAAACCTGCGGACGGTGTTTATTTCACATGCAATGTAAACTAGGCCAATATACGGTAGCTCAACTGTGATGTTTGGGAAGGTTAGAGGAGAAAGTGCAAACAATGATTTCTTGCAGGCTATGATGTGCCGAGGACATCTGCAGAAAGAGATTAGGGGATTAGAGCCTGTGCTCCAGGGGAGGCTGTGGGACACGGAGAAGACTGCGTGCGTAAAGTTGATGTGCGCGACGCAGGGTTAGCAGCACGGATGCGCCGAGGTTAAACAATGCTTAAGGTAAAATACAGTCAATCTTAACATGTCAAATTTAACCTTTGCAGTTTGTCATCTGTATAATTGCATGTGAAAAAAGATCCTAACACAGATTTCATCACACAGGCACCGGTTATGAGTTCTTCACAGGCAATGGAAATAATTGATGAAGGCATTGATATGGATAATATGGAATAGGCTATCACACAGTGTCGTATAGCCTACCAAAGACACAGCAACAGCATTTAGAGCGATTCAGCCAACCAAAAAGCAAATATGCTTGTCGTCATTGTCCTTGGACTACTAGCCGGTCTTTCGCCCGTGGGAAGTTCTAGGTTATGCTCCTACATATGCCAGTGCTATGAACACTCAGACCTGGTAGACTGTCGCGCCAAAAAGCTTACCAGCGTACCTCACGGACTACCGCACGGTACGTGGCTCCTGGACCTTGGTGGTAATGTGTTGACTGAGCTGCGGAGCAGGACATTTGCCGGTCTTTGGTCTCTCCGGATTTTGGTCCTCTCGGAGAGTCATATTCGGCAGATTCACGCACAGGTTGGCAATGTTTTATAATAGGCCTAAGGCCTGGGCTATTTGTTACGTGCATGTAGAAATAGGCCTACGTATATAATACGTTATTGGTAATGATTGGTTCATGATGTTATGTGATGCTATTCATATTGTTATCTGTTTTAATCCAGAACTGTAATTGCATAATGGATTGTACATTTGTGTGGCTTTGTTTTTTATTTTGCACTCCAGGCCTTCTACTCCCTCTCTTTCCTGGAAAAACTGGACATTAGCCGTAATCACATTGCTGAGCTTCCGGCAGACTTCTCCCAAAGCCTGTCCTCCCTGAGGGAACTGCGTCTTGACCACAACGCCTTGGAGCAGGTGGTTCCACCCAGCTTGGAATACCTTGAGAACCTAGAAAAGTTGGACCTGAGCCATAACCATATCCACGTCCTGGAACCTGGTGCCTTTCGGGGCATGTCTCGGCTGCGGCAACTCTATTTGCAATCCAACTCCCTGGGCATGGTGCGCGATGGCTCGTTTTCCATGCTGCCAGCCCTTGAGCTACTGCTGCTGGGCCACAACAACATCTCGCGCATCGAGACAAATGCTTTCGCGCCACTGCACAGCCTCGCCTTGCTGGGCTTGGAGACCAACCACTTGGAGCACCTCAAGTTCAAGACCCTGCTAAACCTGCACACATCTGGCACACACCTGCAGCTGGCTGGCAACCCCTGGAGTTGCGACTGTGACCTGCACCGCGTCTTCAGCAAGATCCTCAGCGTGCGCCACCTGCATGTGGATGACTACCGCAACGTGACGTGCCGTGAGCCGTGGCAGCTGGCTGGCGCCTCGCTGGCTGGTGTGGACAGCCAGCTCTGCATGGCCGAGACCGCTACCGTGCTCATCATCACCGGTGCCGTGTTGGTGACCGTCATTGCGGCTCTAGTGACGGCGGAACGCAACCGTAAACTTCGAAAGGCCAAGGGATGGAGAGAAGCCGACGCACAGGACTTCCAGGAAAAGTGAGGGAGAGGTGTTGACAACCTGTCCTAGTGAGAGAAGAAGGAAACTGGTATGGTCATCAGAGGTGCTGTCATATTTGCTATTGCCATTTCTGGGCAACACGAGCATAGCTCACTTTCAATTTAGATCATCTTTGAAATCCAAAAGAAAAGGATATATTTGATTTCAACAGTGGCTTGATGGGATGGGACTTAAGGGGAGTTGTCTCCTCACTTTGTTGCAACTGTCAGGAGGATATAATTTGCGGAACTGTATCATCTTATCACAGTTCATGAAACAGTGATGTTGACCTCAAGTTCACAAGTGAAGCCAATACTCTCCTGGCAAGCCTCTGAATACCAAATGTATGGCATGAAAGATGTTTTTGATGCACTTCCAAGGAATTTGATGCTTCAGTTTAACAGTTTATAATGATTACATCAGATTATAAAACAATCGTTGGGCCTTCTAATCTAAATATATAGGCCTACTTGTTAAATAGCCTCTTGTGGGAAGTCAGTACACCCTAGCTCTCTATGTAATGAAATACTCAGACACAGCTACTTTTAAATATTTAACCAGCAGCCTATGTTCCCCTAAGCATACAGACTTTCTGCTATTCTTATAGAGTTCAGAGTTCTTAGAAGCTGTTTACTTGACCAGATAGTCTTCTCTATTGTTATTATGTGTCTATTCCATTTATCATCTTATTTTAGAATGCTTTTTATCTAGCCTTTCCCTTTTTGTTTCTTTTAGTCCAAAGGTATTTTTAAATAAAAAAAAAAATATGACATTATTATTGTCTTATAAATGTATTATCACAGGATCAAACTATGATTTGTCATAGTCTTGCTTTTTAACTGGTAGAAGTAGATTAAAAAAATCAAGAAAATCTAAATATCTTACATATGCCTCATGGTATTTTGCTATCCAAAATTATAGTGTTGTGACACCATACCACAGGCGAATGGGGAGATCAATTGTTGTTTCATTCATGTTTGAGGAGCCTGTTGTGAAGAATGCAGAACATCTGCAGCTGCTGCTTCGGAGATTACTCACCAATTAATCAGTGAGCTCTCACACAGCCCAGCGGTTTAATACATTTGATCACAAAAGCCTATGACTGCTGGCCAAAAAAACCCAGCCCAGATTATTTCTGGATGGACAAGGTCAAACACATGTGTTATAATGTGCTTAATAGTCTTCATTCCCTGAGGACTTTCATAATGGTGATTGATTGATTATTGTCCTATGTAACAGTATTCATCTCATTGGTTTGCATAAATGTGAATACTCCCACTTCCAATGTTTATAAATCTCTATGATGCCTTAAGCACCATCTTAAAGCATACAAGCTCAAGCTCAAGATCACAATTGTGAGTACCAACTTTATAGTCAAGTGTTATTAAGAAAACTTAAGTTGTCACATTTCATGAATGCATTTTTGTACTGAGGAGTGTTTCTGCTGCCCTGTGGAACACTGTGTACATGAGAGAAAGAGAGAGAGAGAGCACAGATGAAGGTCACAGTGTGGCTTAAACACCATATGGATCAGCCTTTCGCTCCAACATCCCCCAGATTACACTGATGATTAAAAATCTGAGACAGAGAGACAGTATGAGAGCCAGCGAGAGAGTGAGTTAGTGTCCAAATCCTCTGCCAAACAGCAGGAACAACAGACAACAGAATAGGGAGGGAGAGAGGGAGGGAAAGAGAGAGCGAGAGTGATAATGGCGCCTGTCATTTGTCCTGGTCAGCTGTTACCCCTGACATTGCACTCCTTTTATCCTTGTGTCAGTCATGATCAGTTTCAAGTGCCGTTGTAAATGTCTGTAAACGCTACTCAATTGACTATACACATCACAGAAACCGGTTTCCATTAGTCATCTATTAGTAGACTGAGTGATGACATTGCAAAGGTGAAGGGCACACATTCAACCCCCACCATCCATTTGTTTTATATTATCTTATAGTTTCTATTTTTGTAAGATTAGCTGGTAATGGTCCACAGATTAAGATTGTTCAGTACTTTGGCTTTGCTGAAATCTATGTTACCTAATGCTTCCACAAGGCACATCCATAAATAGTATTAAGATCAGAGAAATTATAGAGCTCTTAGGATTTAGAGCAATTTTTCATAGTTCTGTTCATTCTCTCTCTCTCTCTCTCTCTCTCTCTCTCTCTCTCTCTCTCTCTCTCTCACCAATGCACATGGACAACACAGGGAAATCATTTAGGCTAAGACACCGCAAAACAGTCGCAATTTGTCTCTCACATGCAGGAATAGTTGTTGAATTATTTGACAATGAGTTTGAGTTTTTTCCCACTGTCACCATACACTGAAATATTCAAATGTCTCAATGGTAATGTTATAAAACATTTGTCTAGAACAATTTACAATAAACTCTACTCAAAATGACTTTTTAAAATGCCATAACTTAATGGCAGACTCTTGCTATCCTCCCTGAGTCCGCGCTGTACAGACTATAGCATGAATCAACATAATGACTGGCTGATTCACAGGGACGGTTCTAGCCTTATTTGGTGCCCTAGGCCAGCTATGAGTTTTGCCCCCCTTTTCTAGGGATATATGTGAAATACTAAAGAAAATACAGTAATAGATGTATTGTGATGCCCCCTTGATATTCGGTGCCCTAGGTGATCGCCTTGTTCGCCTATGCCTAGAACCAGCCCTGCTGATTCGTGTCTTTGGGGGTTCAGGGCAGAGGGTTAAGGCATCTGGAAGCCCACTGGATTGAATAACTGCAGGCTTGAAATAGCCCAATGCTGCTATTACCGGCTCTCAGCTGCAGTTAACTTTCACACACCCGACCCTAACCACAACTACTGGGCTCCCTCTTGTGGCTAACTCCTGAATGGCACCTTCTGGCCCTTTGGATTTGGATGTTTCTACTAGTGTCAACGTCACATAATATGCACGGCCTCAGCCTCCGTTTGTCTGTTGAGTTTATGTTGTCACAGAACTATAGCAACACAAGGCTTTGCTGAAGCCTTGAAGCTTTTCAACTAATGTGTTGCAAGGCCTCATATTCACTCAGTAGTGGCAAAACAAAAAAAAAAAAATAGCATAAAATATTCAACAGGAAAAATCTCTCAAGTCAATTGATTTTACAAAATGATGGATTTTAAACGAATTATCAATTGCTCTCTGCTTGCGTGAGGTAATCTCAATGAAAGATGATGAAAGAACATGAATGTAGATAAGCCTAAAGTGTTTTTGTGACTGGGTCATTTTATTGGGAGAAATCTGATCTAAGTAGGCCTAAAACAGCTAAGAACTTCCTCTTTTTGCTTGTTAGAATAATGTTAGTTAGTTGTAATCCAATGGTCCCCCACTAACAAACTGCCATATTTTTCAAAGAACGTAACGGTAAACATCAATCATCCCTAAATATTTATGATGATGATAACTACCACAACAAACATGACTTGATAAACTGGGAGACATTTTTGCCATATATGGTTTCATCAGGTGCTCCTGCTAAATCTGAATTTTATTTGAATAAAAATCAGTAACACTGTTTCAGTGTTCATTGCAATGGTTATTGTCAAAGATAATTTAATTTATAATAGTGGTGGTGTCTGACAATTCATGAAATAACACACAGTAAGATTTATGTAAGAGGATGCAAGGTCCATTTTCAGAAAGGAAAATATAAAGGAGGTCTAGTATAGAACACGGGTCAGTTTTATACTCAGTTCATCGCAATACAAAATTAGATTAAATACAATGCATCTTAAATAATGCTTATTTTGCCAACACATACTTCAGCAGTGCCTTCTGAGGCCCTGAAGATGAAGTCATTCCAGTAGGCTATTGTTTTCAGCTGTCAATTCTACTATCTTGCTTGGGCATATTCTTTTGGATGAGTGAAGCTTATCTTTGGGTGGGGCCACAAAGGCACACCCCTGTGGAATTTCCAAGTGATAAGGTTGTGTCATATTTAAAGAAAGCAAGAAGGAACAGCACCCTCCCAACCAAAAAAAACAACAACAAAAAAACATATCTACAAATGAATATCCCTACGCTGATAAAATGGCCAAATAGCAATGATATGATTGAGGGTGGAGATGGAGATGGTTGACAACCCCATTTTAGAGGCAATGGCTTGAAATTTGCTGTTAGAAACATTAACTCCTACTAGCTATGCCACAAACTTATCTTTTATGTAAACAATCATTGTCAAAAATGATTGCTCACAGTTTAATCAGACACTGACTTGAGATGAGATTACTCCAAGTCACATGAATCAGATAACCTCAGTTTCAAAAGGTTGGGATGCTGTAGACCAGGGGCCTCAAACTCTCGGCCCAGATCCGGCCCGCAAGTTGGTGCCAAAATTATAATGCAATCCGGCCCTGGAGAGAGGCGCAACATCAGTTGTATCATAATTATGATCACCAATACAGCTGCGTCCATGTCATATATTGTTTTCTGTGTAATATCTCACGGATTCTTAACTTAACTATGACAAACCGCATATCAAAATAAACAAGAGATCCTACTGATTACCATGGTGCATAGCAGTCGACTTTGTTATTAGCGGTTCCCGAGTAATCCGATCTTGAAATCATATAAAATTTCTGCATTGTCTTCAACAGTGTCATCCCAAAATAGTTGAATTCTTTTCCATTGTGAAAGTCGATTTTAGCTCTCTATCTGTCAGGACTAACTTTTAACTAACTGTTTGTCAGGGCAGATGCTAGAAATGTTTTCTCAAGATCCAACATAACAATATATTATATTTAATATTCATAACATATAATAATTAATCAAATATTGTCTGCACATGTATTGTTGCAAAGTCATACAGAATACTATTATCATGACTCTTATATTACCAGATTCCAGACAATCCTATATTTAAAAGTGAAAAGATATTTTTTTCTCAGGCTATGCATTCAGAGATATAGGCCTAAGATTGAATATCACATCTTTAGGTTAAAAAAACAAACAAAAAAAACATGCTAAATAATTGCAAATTAAATGTGCAGGTTCCTGTTAAATAAACGTAGAAATAAAAAAGAAATTTAAAAAGGTGTTGTACAGTAATTACAATTGACCCTGAGTGGCCCTCCAGTCAGAAGATGTTGACCGTAGTGGCCCCCAGCTCATTTGAGTTTGAGACCCCTGCTGTAGACCTACATGACCTATACATACATCCATGTACTGTAAGGCTAGCCTACAAAAAAAGAAATGCTTTTTGATTTATGTGAACTCACTGAGAATAATAGGCCTACACAGATAGCATATCAATCGTGAATGTTATTGTCTGTTTTTCTTTCTTTTCTTTTTTCCTTTTTTACAAATATGTTTATTTCAAGGCAGCAGCAGTGTAAGCATAGTCCAAGGGGATGGCCAAAGCCAACTAGCAGCATACTGCTAACTGTATTGTGCTTTTCCAGATGTGCCAACTGGCCAAGGCTACTGACCCTTTCCCCTGATCTGAAAAAGATGAACTTTTTTCAGATCAGTGCCCTCTCCTCTCCTGTTTGGAACACTGTAGTGTCACTTTGATGTTTCCATAGTGATCTGTCCCCCACGAAGCCACGCCCAGCCATGCACGAGACGGGTGGTCGTGATGCGCTCCTTTATCACATTTCACCCCCGTAGAATGATGACAGCGCGGCTTTAGGTTAGGGTAGGGCACGGGGTTCACACTCTGTGTAATCTTACTTTACACTGTCCTTGTAGTTGTCGGTTTCTGGTGCTCTGGTCGTGAGATATAGCCTATCCTAAGTATTAAGATTTAACATGGCAAAAGTTAATGGTGGGACGTGTAGCTGCAGAGCCATGGTCATGGCCGGTCAGCTTTTGTCTAAACCCTCGCCACTGAGCCAGCAAAATAATCGCCAACAGAGATTCCTGAAACTTCAGCGCAGAATGATGGCTACCACCAGCGCCGCTGGACGAGGCAACAAAATTCCGCCTTTAGTTCAACAAGATATACCCAGTTTTCTAACACTATCTGATCGTCATGGTGTGTCAAATCGGTCGTTAATTTACCGGGACGTTAAAGCCTTTCTTAATGAAATAGGTGGAGATGCCAAAGAAGCCCGGTACTGGCTAACTCAGTTTCAGAGAGCAAGTCATTCACAAGCTCCTGCATTTGCTGTTTTGGAGGTGAGTGAGTTTCGGACTGACAAAGAAGGAATGAATGGCAAGTGGTTTATGAACACCTGTGGCACTGCTCCGCTTTTGTAGATAGTTAACTAACCACCACAGATAATATATGGGGTAGATCTACATCGTTAAAGGTTCTCTTCAATATTCAGTCGTTAGAACATTGACGTTGGTAGAAGGAAATCAGCAGCCGCTGTCTAGGAACACGATCAGAGTGGCCTTCAACGTGTTTGTCAGTAAGGCCACCTTTCTACTTAGGCTACAACTTTATTTTCGTTAAGATGTGTTTTTAAAGCTTTTTTTTTTTTGGTTAGCTTTCTAAAGAGTTGGTCTGATGGTGACTTGTGGCATTTGTATAAAGGTCAAAACTGAACGTGCCTGACAGTCTTCAGCATGGCGATAAAACTTCTCGGATTTCTGAGGATGGCCAACTCTTGATTCGAAAGTAAAATGTCTCCAAAGTATGCTAGGCATGCACTATTCCACCTGCTTTGTCTTGACATGCTATGCTATTAACTCGTGATGTGGGCATAGATACTCCAAGTCAAACATTTGGCCTCAATTAACTCATTGTGGGTCTAGCCTATAACCTAGTATCAGGTGCACTCATATTAAACATTGATGGTGCAATTCATCACATACAGGTAGCTTATTATATTGAAGGAACTTTCTCTCGAATACCTAACCTCACTCACATCAAATGATTTGTAGCAAGGACATTGTGCTGATAACGCTTTTGGCCAGTCTGCTGCCAGATAACATCGGCACATACCTTGACTTTCTCCCATGGTTTGATGATCAGGTTGATGAATCCATTTTTGAGAACCGTGAGATGCTGCAGAGCCTCGCCTTTGGGCTCTCCTTCCTGCAGCGGATGGACATGAAGCCGGTGGTCGTGATGGGGTTTCTATCCGATGGAGAGCAACCCCGGGCAGAGGTGGTGCGCCGGTGTCAAACTCTGACTGAGGTGCTGCAACACAACTCTGCCAGCGTCATGCCTTTCTTCAGTGCCGAGGCCCTTCTTCAGGTGCAGGAGCTGCCTCAGGGGAGCAGGTACATACAGCAGCACTTGTGACATATTCACCCTGTTATCTCATTATTTATCAACACACACACACACCAGTTTACCAAGTACTACTGAACAGATAGCAACTAGATAACAGTACTAGTCAACAGATAGCAACTCTATAACATTTTTATTAACGATCAAGGAGACCCATAGGAAAATCTAATGAATAGCACATCTGCCCGACTAATGCGTGCATTACTGCAGGTTGTCTTGCCTGTAGAGGGAGTTATATTTCAAATAAGAATAGGTCTGTTTGTTTCTGTTTGTGACACTGTGGCTCAGTGTTAGCGCCTCTTCCATCACAGTGGATGTAGACCTGCTCCAGTGGAGCCTAGACTGTGGCACCATTCCACTGGTGTGTCCAGTGGGCCGAGAAGCATCTGGCCGCTCGGTGGTTTTGAACTCGTTGGATGTGACGGCAGCTGTGGCACGAGCCTTGCAGCCTCTTAAGGTCATGTTCCTTAACAACAGAGGTGGTCTCTACTGCCAGAATCGCAAGGTAAGCCAAGAGTTTATAGCCTGACAAGTCTATAAGGTGTGCCAGACTTTGTTGGAGCATAGATCACAGCTACTGTACCATTAGTTTTACGGTATTTGAGGGCAGGAGGAAGATGCTTTTGTTTGTGTGTGTGTGTGGTTTACAAGGTGGTGGAGGGTGAGTAGGGACACATGTACAGATTTTATCAAATGAACAGTCTGAAAATGTTTAAAAAGTGTCGTTTGTGGCCTTTGTGTGTGTGAGAAAGAGATTGAAAAAAGAGAGCATGGGCATGTGTCAGTGGCACATTACACCTCACATTAGATTCTGACCTACATCCTGCCATGGCCTAAATTTATCATACACATCTGGAGTAGTCTGGACTCTGCCAAGTCTGAGCTGGGTACTTTTACAGGGGTACCAGTTACAAGCGACAACAGAAATGATAAAAGGAACGTTTATTGCCACATGCCTATAGTTACTGGAGTGCAGCGAAAGCAACAAGCAATGTAGATAATGTAATGATTTTTAATGTAAGCCATAGTCGAACATGGGACAGCTCAATTAGACTTGGGTCTTTTATTTCGATTTAAGCTTTCTTTTGAGTATGTTTATGTGGTGTAGATTTTGTGAGTGTTTATTCATTTTTAAATGGCTGCCCAGGTTTTTAACACTTCCCCCTGTCTCGGATAGGTTCTGGATTCAGTGTCGTTGCCAGGTGATTTGCCAGCGCTATCGGGGGCAGCCTGGTTAACGGCAGTGGAGCGCCGGCAGGTGTGCGTTATTGCACAGCTCTTGAACCAGCTGCCCAGCGAGTCATCAGCTGTGGTAACCTCAGCCAACACACTCCTGACTGAACTGTTCAGTCACAAGGGTGAGACACAGATACACACACACACACACACACACACACACAGACATACATGTTCACATGGATACAGATCTCACCTCAGCCAATATGCAATCCACACTTCCCAGTTACGTACTTTTTGAACCAGCATGAGTATGAAAGCAGCACTAATATGTAGTTTTTGGTGTAAAACTATACCCATCTTCCGGGAAATGTAGACGTATTCTAGTGGCAACAAATACATTTGCTCAGTCAGTATGTCTTGCAACGAGACTTAGTAAGTGTAAGTAGTAAGTGTTGTGATTGGTAGAACACTGTTGGTGTTCACCAATCACAATGCCCTAGAAAACCCATCCAAACATTCACTTACTGCCATGCTAGATTACCGGTATGCTAATTGGTGTTTGATAGCAATGCAGACATGCCAAACAATGCCATGCTGCAACTAGGTTCCACTGTACCACCCAGAACTGCAAAGTGCTAGGGTAATACTGGATGGCTAGTTATTGTCCACACTTAAATCATTTAAACACTGTGGCAGCCCAAAGACCTTTATGTACCATTTTTCAAATCAGTCAAAGTGTGTTTCATCCCAGTCTATGTATCACAAGGCCATGATCACTTGTCATGTGTCTTGCCAGCACACTTCTCAATAGAGGTGAAGAAAATGGCAGGCCTATGCTTGCATGCTCGTGTAACCCACTGAAGGATCTCAGCCGGTGTGTGTTTCACAGAACAAAAATCCCCCCTATGCAACAGGTTCAGAAAATAGCATCGGGTCCTAAACGTCGAACTGGCTCACCCTGAGAGACCTCATGCTATCTGGTGACATGCCATGTGTACATGTGCTGTATGTATACATACAAGACCTGCATAGACCTGCTTTTTATACTGTGGGCCATTAACCCAGGAACCCAAGCCCAGAATTAGAAAATGTTACTTTGAGTAAAGGGGGGCCTTATTGGCTGAGCATAAAATAAAATATTGTAGCAGAAATACTGTACAAACTCTTAAGCATAAGTTCTGACATTCTGTACTATTTCTGTTGGAACACGTGGATTTGCTGTGCTCTGTGGCATGTGTGTGGGTGTGGGTGTGGGTGTGAGAGCACATTGCTATGAGCCACACTACTGCACTTACTAGTGGTTTCACTTTTTTTGTTTTAGTTCAGATTTTTTATAAGCATCTTTGTGTGTATTGTGTCAATACACAATTAAACTGCAAGTAAATGTTACTGCCTGAATGAACTGTTTTTGCATTGAACATTTACATTTTTCAAACATTTCCTACAAAGGATTACGCTAAATACTTGGACTGATCCTGTCTAATATCTGTTCAGTAATTTGAATTGATAAAGTATCTTAAATAAAAGTACCTTAAAAGGTACCTTAAAAAGTACCTTATTCTGTACAAAGATTAATAATGTTTGGGACATGTGGTTGTTAATGAATTCATAAATGTTGATGTGACTAGAGTCATAATATGTCACTAATATGCACCTGTCTCATTCCAGGTTCTGGAACATTGTTTAAAAACGGAGATCCAATTCACAAGTGAGTAGGATGGGGCCTCATTCATATAGAAATTGTTACATTCCCTGTCCACATCTGTCCGTGTTTTTTGGCGCATCTGCGTTTTCACACCAGAAACGCTCCTCTGCGTGAACTGTCTACCAAAGCGCTTCTTTAAAGTCTATGGAGTCTGGATTATACTGTGTGTGGCACACGTGTGGAAAAATAGAACCTGTTTCTATTTCAAGCTGCATGGGACACAAGTGTGGTGTGCATGTCTACTCTGTTACCATGCATTCTAAAGGAAAATGGGCCAAAAGTGCGTCTCTCTATGGCTCTGGTCTGCGGCATGAACGCACAGATTGCGATGTGAATGAGGTGTGACAAGGGTAGACCCTGCTTTAAACTGTTGTTTGTGTTTGTCTGTGTTTGAATTTTTGTGACAATACTTAATTGTCCTCTTTAATTTACCTAAAATGTTGTCTATTATACCTTTAAGCAAACAATGCAGTAATGTGGTTAGTTTGCCTGCTTTGTTGTCACCTTGATGGTTAAATGACCCATCACAGGGTAAATGAAGGCTCTTTCAGCAACCTCTAGCATTTAGTCAAGCCGTTTCTACTCATTTTCTGATGTTTAAATCAATTGGTCTGGCATCTCTGTGACTCAGGTACAGCAGCCTGGATGATATCGACCTGAATCGACTTCTTGTCCTCATCAACAAGTCATTTGGGAAAACTCTGAGGGAGGATTACATAGCATCACTAAAGGGTCGCTTACACTCCATCTACCTGTCTGAGGGGTAAGCTTGAGAGTCTTGGTGAGATGAACAGCAAGAAATATGCCAACTGTAGACTTTTTTGTGAGTTGTGTGAGTTTTGAAAATAACGTTAAAAGATCAGACAAGATCTTGTTAGCAATTTGATATTTTTTTAAAATTACACATACAGTAAGTGTTAAATTCACTCAAAGACGTTGAGCAGGAGATGGCAGTATATTTCACCTGACCCAGAATATACCGCCATCTCCTTTTCCACGTCTTTGTATGAGCTTAACCAAATTTTAGTCAACTGCTGTTGTGCATAAAGTGCTTTATAAATAAATCGACATTGACATTTGATGTAAAGCTGTATTAAGCAAGTCTACGTTATTCCGAGACTTAAGCAATTAAAACTCAAAATCATACAACTCTGGTCCCTCCCCCAATCTCTACTACTCTCCTCAACGGCCTCTCAAACCCCTATAGCACGTTGTCAGCAGCTTGCTCACAGCTGTGATCGACAGCCAGCTATCTTTCCCTCCGAACCTGATTGGTGGAAGGCTACAGGGAGCACTGGATTTTTCATGTACTACTTCCATAATAATGTGACAATTTAACAAAATCTGACTTTAAAAGAATTGCCGCTGAATACAGCTTTAACCCACACACTGCTGCCCTGTCAGGTACAGTGCTGCGGCAATCATCACCACGGAGGGTGTGAGCAGCGGCACACCATACCTGGACAAGTTTGTGGTGAGCCGAAGCAAGCAGGGTCAGGGCACCAGCCAGATCCTGTGGGAGTGCATCCGCCAGGACCTAGGCAAGCTCTTCTGGAGGTCTCGGGCCACCAACCGCATCAACCCATGGTGAGTGGGAAGCTATGGTCTATTATCTATATATCTATGGTGCTTTGCTATATGAGTAGAGCTGGACGAATAATCGAAAAATGAATCGAACCAACAATTGTAACCGATCAAGTAATGATCATGCACATCACTATTAATCAGTCACCATTATTGTTTTTTATTCTGTGAACTTTTTTCCTGAGATTATGTGCATTCTTCAGCATACAGTATGTTCATGTTCTGTACTGTAAACTTGACTTTCATTTATGGTGTTATCAGCCAATATGGGAAAATATATTGTGATGACATGATCGCCTAAGCGGCGATACACAAGTTAAGCAGTGTGTATTTTCGTAATTTGTAATTTGTATAACATTGTGTAAAACAGTCACCAATTAGAACCTGTAGAATAAAAAAGATTTTTGTAATCTTCTCACCAGTTCACTGCAAGACTGGATCTTTCCTTCGCATCACTTCATACTCAGTCACTCTTTTTTATCCTCCTTGCTCTCTCCATTCTTCATCACCCTACTGTCCCAACCTTCTCAGGTACTTCAAGCACTGCGACGGCAGCTTCGTCAATGGCAGCTGGACTGTGTTCTGGTTTGGTCTTTCGGACATCAGGGATTCGTACGAGTTGGTGGAGTATGCCAAACGACTGCCAGACTCCTTCTTCCTTCCAGAGCAAACAGGCATGGCTTTGGAGCCCCCTCCAGGGTCTTGAGGAGGGCAACCATCCTTTTCCTGTGTAAAAGTCCCCAAACTCCCCAAAAACTGTGTGATGCCCTAAATCGAAAAATAAGGCTGTTGACATAAACCATACACCTTTATCACAAATCTGTACCTAAATAAAGCTGTTTCCACTCTTTAGTTAGAGGTCATGGAGAGTAAGAATTTGACCCTTGATCTCCAATAGCTGTTTGGTCATATTTATGGCCTAAACAGAATGGAGGTGAGCCGTGCCTTGTCACAATGTTTCATCCAAAGCATAACAACGCTGATTGAGTTGCAGATGTAGTGATGTCCATGCATGCATACATGCATTAAACCTTGTCTATTTCAGAAAACAGCTCAAGAGAAGAAGAAAAAGAAAAAGGGAGCAAATTGGACAAAAATACTAAACTGGGTTTAAAAAAAAGGTTTAAGATTGGATCCCAAATCTCCTGTAATAACATAAGATGAACACACATGATCTTGTGTCTTGGTTGTTACTAATACAAGCAGATGAGCCCATGTCTGTGCTGTAAAGTCTGTTTTCTTGCTTTAGGGTATTTGGAATTATCAATTAAAACATGGCATTGCAGTGGAATTATTAAATCTGTTTTCTAATCTGTGTACTTGCTTTTTTATCTTTTCCCTCAGATGTCAGGGGTGTGATTAAATCACACCCCTGACACTTCAGATATAAACACTTCAGATGTAACAAGTGAAAAAATACACTGCTCAAAAAAAGAAACAGTTTTGATTCGATATAGCAAGAGGTGAGTTGAACCTTTGATAATAATCTGATCAGACTTAACCCTTTTGCTGTTAACTTGTCGATACCCTGAATTCCGGGTTCTAAAAAAAGTTTTAAGAGTTAATATCAATGTGTGAAAGGATTAGTCTCCTTTTCCTTCAAAAAGTAAGGTGCTCCTACTTTATCCAAGGCTGTTAAGGTTTTGTTTTTTTTGTTTTTTTTTTTGTGAGTGGCATTACCACGTGTTTGGACGTTTCTGGTATGCAGAACTTTGGCCATCTCTTGGCCCTTTCTCGTGCTACAAGAATGGTCAAAGACGCGATAAGGATTTTTAGAGATCAAATAGAAGCTCTTAAAATCCGTTTTTGGCATTTAACCCAATTTTTAGGGGAATTATAAAAGTGAAATGGTTGATGTAACATTTCAGTAGAAGGAGCTTGAGGACATTGACAGCGGTGATCAGCGGTGGAAATTGAGGGCTTTATATATAGACAAATCCGACGAGCGTTTTGTGTAGGCTGCCATCTTGTGGCGGCGCCATTGTTGGACTGTCAACAAACCTTGTCAATGACAGCTAACAGCAAAGACCATGGAATACTCTGACATTATACAAGTAGTAGTGAATCACGTAAATCACGGTATTTTATGGTGTGCTATCACATTATCCCCAGAGACGGTTGTTGTCTGTTATCCCTATGGACAGATTGGTGATCTGGGTAGCTCAATAATGGCGCAATAATGGCGCATGCTTACTTCCGGTAGATTCACACATTCCAAAGGGTTCAATCAATGGCTTTGTAGCATTCATAACCACGTAGTATTATTGAAAATAAAAGGCTGAAAGAGTCTTCCATTTTTTCTTTCCCCCTCCACAAGCATGTTTATTCATGTCTCTTGCTGAAGTGAAAGGGGTGATTTGATAGCTTTTCGACGTCACGTGAATGCAACATGCAGCAGTCTTCCTTATTAGGCTATAGCAGCCTAGCCATCAGCCACAGTGTTGTTGTTTTTTATGTTCGTGGGAGTTTGAATTCAATTTTATTTTTATTTAATTCTGCATTTTTCTCGAGGCGATTCCGAGAACCAACTTATCAAATTGGTCTGGCCTAATTGACACGGATTGATTTAAGACCTATGATGATTTGCCAAGTAATGTAATGACGTAGGCCTATTAACTATAAGCCTACTCTTTTGTCAAATAACAGCTACAAGGGATCCGTTGACCTTTTTGAACATTAAACATGATAAACAGGTTATAAATAGTTTAGAAATGAGAATTGTCAGGAGAAGACAGCGAGAGAACAGGTCTCGAGTCATGGCCAAGTTCCAAGTGCCTTTGCACACACAAACTGGCACCATCGCTCAAGATCCTGTCCCATGATTGTAAACCTGATAGTCTTTCCAGTGTCCACAAAAGCTGGCTGCACAAAAGCTGACTTACAGACTAATCCCAGGGATGACTCACTCAGATCACTCAGAGGTTTTTTAAAAAATTCCTTTATTGAGGTGCAACAACATTGACTAATTTCGACGCAGTGCGTCTGTAAGGAAGTAGCCCAACCAGCTTTTGTGGATTCTACGGTCCTGGACTAGAAGCACCAAATAGGCTTGAGCGCAAAGTGACATGTTTTCGGTTTTGCGGAATACATAGGCTGAAGGAAACTGCTTGCTAACAGGACTGAGAGCCGTTGGAGCTGCTTAAAGTTGATTGGTTCCCGACCAAAGGGGTGGAGTTCCAGGTGTTTGTGGAACTCAGAAACGCTGCTTACATCAGTAGCTGGCCAGACCAGCGACAGCAATGCCAAAGGTGTTATGTCACTGGGAGGGCGTGCCCTTGACCTTTCATTTCTTGCGACTAAATTATTAGTTTAATTTTCCATGTTGTAAATAAATGGCATCATTGTCAAACTGTTGACTCTGCTCTGCCTATGGATACACTACTTGGGCACCCTACTGAAAAGCACAGAACAAGAACAGTGCAACCTAAAGACCCCAAACTACTTGTAACTACACCCTGTTGATGTGCAGGCTATAAAATGGCGCATTAATAGGCTAGGCTATTTAATTTTTAATTGAATTTTTTCTCAACACAACATGTGAGTGCCGCCAGTAATTCTTAACTGTAAGAATAAGAAATAATTGGCACCTTGCAGCCTTCATAACACAAAAAGAAATACATTTATACAGTGTAAAGTTGTGCATTTAAAGTAGGCTTGGTTGAGCACACAATTAAAATCTATACTTTTCTGAGATGCATTTCTTTCATATCAGCCCTTAACAGCTTGATTTGACAACCAAGAGTATCTTCATCAACCATTCTTTATTCACCTTTTTCACCTGGCCGCGAACGAAAACGAGGCTCGGGTGGTAAACTAGAGGAAATGCCGACAAAACTTTAATTTAATTCAATTCATTTTAATTTGTAGAGCGCTCAAATACAGTGCATTGTCTCGCGGCGCTTTACAGACAGTACGGGAAGCATCCGTGAGAAACAGGGGCAAGGAAAAACTCCCTTCGCTTTATAAAAAATAACACTGTAACAAAATTTCAACTTTTCTCTGTTCCTGGGCTGAAAGTGTTATTTCCTGGTTGGTTGTGACACAACTAATAGGAAAAGACTAATTTTGTCCTTTAAACTTTGCTTTTGTGGCCAGTGTGATGAGATCTCAAAATTTGCCATTTTCCACAGTATTTGAGCCACAATTTGATCACAAAAGTTCACATTCCATCACATTTTGCAATTTGGGCTTAGCTCCAGCTTCATGAACAAGTTATTGGCCTGTCTACAAGAGTGTAAGATGGCAGCAAGAAGTTGTAAGCATTCAGTGGATGCATTCTGCTATATACTATATCCACTGTATATGGCCAATTTATTAAGACAAGAGCAACAAAGTTTTCCATCACAGCCTCCATTAGAATGTGTGAGGCCTACAAGGCCTACTTTGGCATGCCTGTTGGTGACCAAGACAAGCAATGAGCACCGCATTATAACTGTGAACAGGAAAGAAGTCTTTAGAGGGTGAGTTGAACAGTTTATTTGCCCGATTTCCTAAGCTACTCGAGGCAAAGGAAAGAAGGGCTTGGAATAGCTTTGTGACAGTAGTTGAAGGATTCTTAGGGAGCCACAAGTCAGAAAATTATGAGAAACTTGAGAGACTTGATCAAGAACTTTGGAAGAATTGGATGTCTGATGTCCTTGAGAGTTCACAGCCTCGATGCTCATCTAAACAATTTCAAGGAAAACATGGGAGCTTATTCGGAAAAACAAGGAGAGATATTATGGACTTTGAAAGGTGTTGCCAAGGAGTGCACAATGAGTACATGGGGTTTCATACGTGAAAGTGATTTGCACTATGGTCATAAATCTCGTAAAACCATCAATTTTATTTATATGGGCAATTCCACGAAAAAGTAAACCTCACCTTAAAACTTTAAGTCTCACCTACATGGACATACAAATTCTTTCAGAAAACTTCCAATACAAAAAAGTATTGTCTCGATGTAAATATTCAACTGAGCAAGTTTCGAAAGGATATCTGTTTGTTAAATTTTTTACCCTATTCAGCTATAATGTAAGTCTATGGAGGGGCTTATAATGGGCATAAGTGGGTGATAACACACACAAAGCTGCAATACTATCAGTTATTTTTCATTGTTATATTACTATTTATCTTGTTACAGGTTAAAATCCACCGTTCACAATTGTTTTGTATCGTTTTGGAGGGTTTTTCCAGACGTCACGCCCATAACGTCACATCCATAACGCCATGTCTCCCAATGAAAACCAACTTTTTTTACATTTACATTTGAAATTAAGTCTTTCTCTGTCTTTACTGAGGTGTCCTGTTTGGTATGAATGTAGTAATATTTACATTTCTCTAGAAATTTCACACACTTCACAGCAAAAACTACGCTCTCTCAAAAGTTTGTCCGTTTTTCGTCACGTCCATAACGCAAATTGAAAGGCTCATATTCTTATGATGCAAATCATGATATTATTTTTTTCTGTTTGCCTGTATTCAGCCATGGAGTTTGCAGAAGAATATGAAAAAAAATTGTGAAATACTGCTAGGTTTGCAGAGGTTATCTGGCCTTTTGTTCATCAATAATGCACGAAAATGTCACGTCCATAACGCTGGAATTGCCCATATACAAATGTCCTCTGTAGTTATTGATATACATGCACTGTTCAATTGATGTGTGCATGCAAATTTTGAAGGAATTTCTACCGCTGGCTGCAAAAACAACTTGCAACTTCCCCTGAGCAGTCCATTCTGGGTAGTGCCTCGCTTACCCAGGTCAGTGTAGCAGCATCCCTGATTGTTTTACTTGGACCAGACGCTGAAGTGCAGCCAGGATACTAGGCCTACCACACTGTAAAAAAGAATTTGTAATAAAAATGTGTGGAAACTCGTTGTGTTACTTTTCTTTTTCAAGTTAAAAGTACTTTACATCTAAAAAGTAAATCATGTTCGTCATGTTTACTTAACTCATTTGAGGCAACAAGTGTCCACACATTTTTCAAGTAACCATTACAAATTCTTTTTTACAGTGCAGAAGGCTAAGCTTAGCATACACGGTAAAAAAAAGAATTTGTAATGGTTACTTGAAAAATGTGTGGACACTTGTTGCATCAAATGAGTTAAGTAAATATGACTTATCTTTTTAGATGTAAAGTACTTTTAAAGAGAACCTATGCAGGATCCGGTGGCGTCATTCAGTAAGCTAACAACCAAACAAAGCAGTTATTAAGCGTTTCTGCCAATAATCCTCCATTTAGAATTGCATAGTCAATGGTGATCGCCGCTAACAAAATGTATCGACAGTTGAATGAGAAGTCACAAATCGCGTTGTATGTCAAACAGTAAACTCTGGCTAAGACACGTGACCTAGCTTGCTTGCTAACCAAAACTTACGATAGCCGGGACGCGCTCCATGATCTTGCATAGGCGGTATCTGCCTCTAGGAGGGTCGGACAATCTCGTGAAGGGGCTCGTTTTACTCCGGAACATGTCATTTATCAAGTCTAGTGAGTTATAGGCAATTTACATAAAGGTGTAATGAATAGGAAACGTTGAAATTTTACCTAAATGTTGCATGTGGTGGCTTTAACTTGAAAAAGAAAAGCTATTACTTAACTCATTTGAGGCAAGGAGTTTCCACCCATTTTCCAAGAAACCATTACAAATTCTTTTTTTACAGTGCACAATATACTACTTACTTCATTGTTTAATTGAACATTAATTCAACATGGCTTGAATTTTGAATGGAATAAAAGGATAAGGTTTTCACAAAAGCTACTTTGTGAGGTGGCAATGTTGTTCACTCCTCCAGTTTTGGGCAGCCTGCGCTTTTATTGCGAAAAAAAAAAAAAAAAAACTGCGACTGACGTTTCTCATCACTGAGCCTGATAAAAGCCTGGCGTTAACGTGCCCACTACTAATTATTATAAATCATTTATTATAACAAATTTAGCCTTGCATTGACCTTATTAATGAATGCATAAGGCAAAATAATAGGCCTAAGTCAATATATAATATATTTTTCAATTAGAATAAATATGCTCTCTTGCCAGTATGCTGCTAATCACCATTCAGTTCATCCTGGTATGGTTTGATGGAATAATTGAAAAACCCAATGCTATGATAACGATATTATTATTATTATTATTATTATTATTATTATTATCATCATTAGGGTAGTAGTAAAAGGCTAGTAGCTGCAGCAATAGTAGACTATTAGCTTTAGTTTTAAGATGCCAACAAACACCTGAGATTCTGGACACACCTCTCCTTACCTTTATCCGTGTCATTATGCATTATGGAGGGTGCTGAAAATGTTGTCAATTCCTGGAGTGACAAGTAGTCACCTTTCACCTGGAATTCCAACGTTGAATAGTCTAGTCTACTTCTGATTAATTCTATGTCAATGGGGCGTCAGTAGAGATGGATCTGGCCCAGACACACTGTGCAGTCCGCGCCAGGTCAGAGTTGCTGAATCGGGCCGGCGTCCAAACGCACAACGGGCCAAAAGTGGTTCTGATCTGGCAAACGGATGTGTACGAAGCTTTACTGGGGCACAGGACCCCAGGATCGATCTGAATTTGCGTATGTAGACCTGCGCACGCGGAAAACTGGTTGTTATTAAATAAAATCATACACTTTTTTCTTTATTTCTTTTTCTTTACTGGGGCACAGAATATTTTTTTACTGGGGCACATTTTCACAAGTCTTCTTTAGTTGCTCAGATATGGGCATGTAACCAACCACGTCCTTCTGTAGGCTAAACTGCCTCAAGGAGACTGTATACTCGCGCGCACAGGGCTTTGCTCGCGCATTTGCGCACCACAACGAATACTTTTCCCCCCGGCTGTTTAAATGCACGTCGGGGTCCTGCAGCCGACTGCGAAAAACAGTTCAGTTTCTGGCAAGCTCAGTTAACATCCATAACAAACAAACACACTCACTAGAAACTCTTTGGACACATCCAGCTTACGCCACGAATTAATATTAGTAAACAGTTTCACCGACTAGTGGGGGTGAGTGTGTGTTGCGCGCGGTCATAAAATGAAGGAGATGCAAAGATGACGCAAATCTCGCCACGCGCCATCAGCCACACCTTCCCTCCAGGTAGCCTAGCTACACCTTCTGCATGTAGCCTAGGTGCTCAACGGCTGAAATAGAGTGAGATTGGATTACAGAGGAATGAGTGTAAGAAAATGCAATGTTAACTTTGGCACCTTCAATATCAATCCAAAAACGTATAGGCCTATGCTACCCAGCCCTGTGCATGACACGAAAGTGTGGAAATGATGAAGTTTCAAAGGTAAGGTGCTTAATTCGATTTACAGTATTAAAAGGCTAATAACAGTAGTGAATAACAACAACAATAATTATAGGCCTAATAATAATAGCAATACAATTCCATTCTACCAGGACAGTAGGTATTAGAAGACATGAAATGTTTTGACTGTCAACTGAATCTTTATTGCTATTTCAAGTTCCGTTTGAAAGGAGGAAAGCCTGTGGAATTCATAGGCTACGTTTCACTGCCTTACGAAAAGCTGTTTTATGTCTAGGCTAATTGTTAGGCTATAAGCTAGGCCTATTTGATCGACCTTTCTAAAGAAAAAAAAATCATGATAAGAGATTTACAAAAAAACAGTAAAGGCTATGGTTGGTGTATTTCTGGACAGCTGGCTAAAAAATAATCATTTTCTAGGTAGCCATTCTAGACCTATACGACCAGGGAACTACTGGGAAAGGAGTAGGGGCTAAGATCTATGTCACAAAAAATGTTTAATTATGATGGAAGAGGCTACACAAACGACATGGAAGTTATTTGCTTTAATTTCATTTGCTTGCCTTAATAAAAGAGCCGTTCCCATTGTGGTGATTTTGCTCCTCAAGAATATAAATTGGCCCAATTAAAAAATGTGAGTGTTAAGAAAGAGTAGGCTATGAAATGAATGTGATGTGTATGGGATATCTAAATAGTTTCTCTTGCATTTTGTGTTTTATATATTATATCATTATTATATTATATATTATATTATATTATATATACGCACAAATTAAAAATCGCAAGTTGTTTTGCTTTTCAACCCCTCTAAAATACAAACACACCACATACACACTTCATATTGACATTCTAATTATATGTTTACTTGCATATTTCTTTATTAATAGCTGCACCTTAATCTCTGAAAAAAAAAAAAATCACGCATGCTCAAAGGAAGCGCAAATGACATACAATCAATGCCAGAAACATGGATTTGGCACCTTAAATGATAGCCACGAACAACGTAGTAAAAAAGACTATAATTCGGAGAACGCACTCAGAAAAGTTTACAACTTTGGTAAGATAGGCTATATCTTTCATGTCTTCTTAGTGCGCTAAGTGCGGGAACCCGACCATAGGCTGTCGATTTGACTGTGCTCTTGAATCATATTACTTGATGGACAAAGCTGTTGTGAAGAAAATCTCTTGCCAGATGGCAGTAGCTGAAACAGTCCATGATGGGGATCTTTATGGGGTCCTGTGTATCAGCAATACATGCGTATCAGACCATCATGTTGTAGCAAGCATAGTACAGTGGGCAATATACCAACATGTGGTGATGAACATAAGCAAACACTAGAGGGAGTGCATCCTCTAACATCTTCCTTTTTCTTAATGAAGTTAGGCAAAGTCCCTCTATGTAAGTGTCTCTGAGTTAGGCTACCTGTATTATTAAGGCATAGAACTGAGGCAAATTGAATATAAAAACTTAATATCTCATACCAGCCATAAGGTATTGAATACAAAAATTTAAGCAGAATACATTTGTACATTTTCATCTCCTCTCCTCTTTTTTTTTTTTTTTTTTTTTTAAACAACCGACAGGCTTTATGGCAGACAATTCATATTACAGATCAAGTCTGTTTGGTGCCCTGGTTGGCCGACCATAGCGTGACATAGCAAGGGGGGCCTTGTTGGTGTAGTAACCACTGGGTCAACAGCTGGGTTGTCGCCGTCGGCATGCCTAGGTGGGGGTAGTGCATGCTGCGTGACCATCCAGCTCCTCACTCTGTACCTCTGGTCCATTCTGGTCTGTGGGAGGCACCTCCCTCAGCATGCTGCTCTCCACATGACTGTCCGAGGCCTGTGGTGTCGTTGGCTCTGCCGCCCGTAGATCAACCCTGTTCCCTCTACCTCAAAAAGGTAGGACCGTGGGGCAACCTTCTGCATGGAGGATCCCCATCTCCAGATGCCTGTCCGGTCACCAGCCAATGGCTTTATTCGCACCCCTTGGCCTACTGTGAGTGCGGGTTAGTCTTGCTGAATGGTCATAGCTCACTTTGGACACCTGCCTTCTGTGGGGCAGCTTCTCCAGCACTCCAGAGACCACACACGGTTCCAACAGCTTGTTGGCCACTGGTAGCGCTGTCTTAAGGCGCCTGAGTGAGTGGAACAAAATCATTTGGAACAGCATAGACCAAACGTGAATGCAGAAGACCAAGCACTTTACACTGAATCAATGGAAACTGATTATTCGAAACCGAAAGTAAGATCTGAGGTACCGTTGACTCAATGTAAAGTGCTTCGTGTTCCGTCTATGCTGCTCCAAATTATTTTGCATATTTATTTAGCAGGCTCGTTCAAAAGGGCTATGCTTAAATTCACTCCGGAGCTTTCTTTTCAATAGAAGCGGAAAAAAAACTCATGCTATAGACTACAGAAACACATAGCCTACGTGACATGGTTTTGCAATATATTTGCATTTAAAGGTGGGGTATGTGATCAGGAAAAACACAATTCCAAGTCCCTGTCTTCAGATTTCCCCTGAAGCCACACCTCCAGAGGAAAGAATGGGGAGGGGGAGGGACAAACAGCTGTTGAGAGGCTTATCACCATCGGGTGAAGTGGGCGTGACTTCAGTTCCCTATTCACCTTATGCAGCCCCGCCGCCCCTTTTTGTCTTTTTTTCTTCCGCAATTGTCCTCCGATTGTCTTGGAACCTCCGTTAGCCCCCTGCCTCTCATGCACATCCACGTAATTTTCATGAAATTCCACGATCACAAATTTCCTTATTGTAGCCGTGGAAACACCGTTTTTAGTGCTGAAAACATCATTTTTATCTAGCGATGTACTGTACTAACCTTATTGATTGATATAGTGAGCACAACTTTAGAGTAAGACCACTTTTGTCAGACTGTTAAAACTTCAAATATCACAACGCTAAGTCAATGCGTTGCCAGACCGAATGGCAATCGTCATGGCAACGCCCATGTTTACCCACGGAATAAGGTGAATAGCAATCTACATGATCAATGTAGCAACCAGCATAGCAACCACGTCTGCCATAGCAATAGCCTAGCAACAACCTCAATGTTCTAGCAACTACAGTATGTCACATTTTAGCTCTATTGTCAGATATTTTTGCACAAAAATTTCACCTTGATAAAACTTTTTAAAACTTTCTGCATGCCCTATGTAATTTCCCTGGAATTACAATCTCTAGTTTAATGTATTATGCAAAGTTGTACAAATGGGTTCACCACAGCGACCATTTTATTAGTGGTAGCCTAATATAAGCGCAGGTGGTACCATTGACAGCAAATAAGATCAACTTTTTTGGATGTCATCTGTGAACATCTCTGGTTACCCACTTCCTGTTATTTGGCAACTATGAATAAACATACTTTTGAAAGTGACACTAAATGCTGTATCCTATATGCAATTTGAAAACAGGAGTTTTCAGGTAACGGCTGTAACTCAGTGGTTGTGTTTAATAAATGATTGTGTTAAATTGAACTTTCTGTGTATTTATTGCATATGCTTAAAGGGGCCCTATTGTGCTTATTAGGCCTATTATTATTATTATTATTATTATTATTATTATTATTATTATTATTGGAAATTTAAAAATCAATTCAATTCTAAGAAAAATGTAAAACGAAATGAAATAAACTGTTTAACTATGTGGTTGTGTTTAATGGTTTAACACATCTTTTAACACCACATGTGTACACATGTAGAATTCACACTTCCCTATGATCGCCCTTTCATAAATTAGCTGTAAAAGCCTAAAAAAAAACCCAACCCAACCATGGACCACTGACCCTTTATACTGATCTGACATTAAAACCATTATATCCCCATCTAACATTAGCACCTTAGCGTCTACTAGAATCTAATTCGGCTGCTGAAATTTTTATCCTAAATTGCACTGTGATTTGGAGGTTGAGAAATTAGTAAGTAGTAAATTCTATTGACACATGAAAATATTGAATATTGTGTATAATTGAAAATTTAACAAAATGACACTAGAGACCTATTGAGTAGGCCTACTTGAGAAACTATTGTCTGGAAATGATGGTAGGCTCTATAACAGCTTCCTGTAGCCTACGGTTTAATGGGTACACAATGTTTGAAATATTTCAACTTGCTTACATTTAGCCTTAGCAATATAGACCTCAAAAGTACATAGCAGAATTTTATAGAAACATAATGATTTTGACTTCACCCACTGTTGAATGCAACATTGATGCTGGTGTATCTTTGATTTGCAGGGGAATTTGGCTATGCGTTCTGCTGCTGCTCTTCTTTTTCATAATCTATCTGGTGAATGAGTATACTATACTACAATGTGGAGAATGTAAGACATTAGACGAGGAAAACAAAAGGGATGTCAAGACATTGGACAAGGAAAACAATGGGGACGTCAAGACTGGCTTTATGAAGAAAACAAGGCAAACACTTGATTTTGACTTTGCTGAAATATAGTAATAGCATTAATGCTGTGAAAATATACAGCACATCAGGAAGTAGCTGTCTAAATGAAACACCTCCTCCATTTTATTGGCCGCAACTGTTATGCTAAACATGTATGAATATGTCAGGGTAGACTACAGAGGAATCATTGGATCCCATTTCACTTTTACCTCACTCACGTCAGATGTAGCGCTACGCGCGTTCATCTGATATTCAGCGATAGACAAGATATTTCAGGAGCCAGAAATCCTTGAATCTAACTGGGCAAACGGCTTGTCCATCAATTTAATTGACGTACACTGCAGCCAACCACATTGAAACCAACCGATGACGCTGGTTACGTTTGTTGGATTGGTTGGATTCAAAACAGTTGCTTATTCGCTACGTCACACCCTCTACAGCAGCTAGCGGCCCTGATTGGTCCGGTTAGAGAATAATGGCTTGAAATCTCTCTGATGGGCTTCAACATCAGATCATTGCGCGGAAGTGCCTTACGAAAGTTACGTAGCGCATGATCTGACGTGAGTGAGGTAAATTTCACTTATCCACCATTGCTAAATGATTTGACACCTTTTGTGTGACCATCTTTGGTTAGACTATGGCCATGTTTTTTCTCTCTGATTGTATAAACAACTGCCATTACAGTAAAACAGTTATACACTTTTACATTTTTTATACACAATTTTGATTCTTTATCCTGCCCACAAAATGGGAAGTTACTGGTAAACTGGTGAATCTCCAGGCCCACTTTCAGTCTAGATTTGTGTGCTGTGTTAATCTAGTGAAGAACAAAAAGCAAAGTATGTTAACTTATGAAAAATAATCAGAGCTCTCTTGTCTTCTTGCATGTGTTTGAAACTGCCAGTGTCCTGCAGAGATCCTCAGGATCATGTTCCTGCCCACCTTTGAGTTTCAATCTCACAGGCGGATCTAATGCAGCAAATCTCAATGCCATCGACAAAAGACGAGCAGAAGAATACAGGAAACAGCAAATCAGGTTCTGCTTGTACTATACATTCACACAAAGAGCTAGCCAAGAATCCAAACGTACCCTAGCAGTAGCAAATTTATTTGCTCCGCAAATAAATCATAACGCTCTATGTGGTCAGAGAGTCGCTGGACAGGCATCGTTTGAATCAGCTTGTCCATTGCTCTGATTGGTCGTAGGCAGAACTGTGGTCATAGCTCTCCTGTTGCATGTAGAGGCAGGTTGAAACGCATAGGCAGGGGTGCCATCACATGTTCTAAAGTAGTATTGCCAAATTTTCTCGGCGATTCGCCTAAATGTGTTACATGTTGGTTTATAATAAATGCTGGTCTTTTGGTGGAGGAGAAATTGGCCCTGTCATGGACATCACATTGGTAATGTCACACAACAGGTTTACCCAGCAGTTGTGAATCAAAGGTGTTATGATATTTGATAAGTAAGACAGACTTACAAGGGAGTCTGGGGGTCCTTCCTTAGGAAATTTTGGAATCATTAATGTTTTTTTTTTCCTGCATTCTGGTGCATTTTAACAGATTATTAAATATTTTGTAATTAACCAAATGGTTTAATCCTGTCCTACCCCTAAACCCAAATTCTGAGCCAAAACCTAAACTGGCATGACTGTCATCATTGGTTGATTCAGGGACGCTGGAATTTAGCACCGTCATCTAAGATTTTTAGAAATTTCATAGAAAGGGTTTGAAAAATAGACTTGCAATCTGCAATGAAAACCCAACACTGTGCATAAATAGGCTAATAGGCTGTGTATAGACGAATCCGACGAAACTACCGGAAGTAAGCAGGCGCAATTGAGTTTTAGGTGCTGAATCAATTTCTGCTGTATAGCTGTAATGGTCACTGTTTAGCCATAAACAATGAAAAACAAAATGGCTTCTTAAACATATTGAAAATCTACGTATTTCAATGTAATGCATTACGTTAGAGAATTATGCATAGTTCATGGTAACAATTGAGTTAGTAGATGTCTCGATACATGCAAAATCACATAAAGAGAGTACTTTATGTCGTTGAAATGTTTTCCCTTATCTTTCATTCACACACATAGGCCTACTACAGCCTACTGCAGGGCTATTCAATTGGTTTTCCAAGGGGGCCACATTTAGAATCGAAGAACTTGAGCTGGGCCGCAAACTTCCCGCGGTCACTATTTTCAAATAATGAAATCACAACACATTGACTAAAAATGCATATTTGCTTTGTTTTAACAATGACTTTGCATGTTAACAATAGCTACAAAGTATTTATTTACAAAATTTACATTTTTAAATTACCAGAATAGAAAATTTTAATACGATAACTTTGCTTTTGAAGTGAATTATTCATCCCTAAATGTCCTATTACAGAACTTATTTTGCACTCCAACAGGTAGGCTGAAAGAAAAAATTTAAATAACACGTAAACACACAATGACTCTAATATAAGTACAGTTGTCATAAGAGGAAATGCTGCATCAATAGACCAAACCAGCTTAAAGCACCAAAATCCTCTGGTGGCCAAACCCGGAATTACATGTACTTGCTTAGAATCGCCATAGAGAATGAACAGTGGAAAATACCTTTTGAATAGGTATTTTGAACCAATAGAATAGCCCTGGCCTACTGCATAGGCTACTGCTGATTTGTTTACATTAATCCATTTTGGCCTCTAACCGTAAAGGGAAGCTGATTAACGGCTATCTGCTTCTTTATAGAAAAATTAAAATCTAGTCTAGATAATAGAGGGGTGGTTGGGGTTGTATTTCTCGATCTCAAAAAAGCCTTTGACACAGTCAATCACAATATCCTATTGTCTAAACTGTCTTCACATAACATCTCAGCAGCTGCAATAAAATGGATAACATCATATTTGTCAAATAGAACACATTGCACAAGAATAAACAGTCATCTGTCTCCAGAAACGGTTTGCTCAATAGGGGTGCCTCAAGGCTCAATTCTGGGCCCCTTACTCTTCAGCATTTCTATTAATGATCTGCCCTCAGTCTGCCCTGGGGTGAATATACAAATGTATGCTGATGATACTGTTATTAATGTCCATGCTAAAACAAAACAACAAGCATACACACTCACTAGAGCAATGAATAAAATAAACAGGTTGGACCACTCCTGCTTAACACTAAACACAACAAAAACAGTGTGTATGTATTTTACCTCAAGGAAAAACACTACACAACAACCTGAGATAGTTGTTAAGGGAGAAAATTCACAAGTGGTGGAAGATTTTAAATATTTGGGGGTCATCATAGACTCAAATGTAACTTTTAAGAACCATATTTAAAAAGTGCATGGTAATGTTAAAAAAGAATTTTTGTCTGTTTCTCAGACAAAAATTGCAAAGAGCTTGAAGGTATAATCATCTACAGTGCATATAATCATCCAAAGATTCAGAGAATCTGGAACAATCTCTGTGCATAAGGGTCAAGGCCGGAAAACCATACTGGATGCCCATGATTATTGGGTCCTTAGATAGCACTGGATATGTGGATGTAATGGATATCACAAACTGGCCTTAGGACTACTTCCAGAAAACATTGTCAGTGAACACAATCCACAGTGTCATACGCCATAGCCAGCTAAAGCTCTATAGGTTAAAAAAGAAGCCATTCCAAAACATGATCCAGAAGCACAGGCGTTTTCTCTGGGCCAAGGCTCATTTAAAATGGACTGTGACAAAGTGGAAAACTGTTCTGTGGTCAGACGAATCAAAATTCAATGTTCTTTTCGGAAAACTGGGATGCCATACCATCCGGACAAGGACAACCCAAGTTGTTATTGCTTATTGTTAGCACTCATTTCAGAAGGCTGCATCTCTGATGGTATGGAGATGCATGAGTGTGTGTGGCATGGCCAGCTTACGCATCTGGAGAGGCACCATCAAGTCTGCAGTCCAGATCTTTCACCCATAGAAAACTTTTGGTGCATCATACATAGGAATACATGACAAAGAAGACCTCAGACAGTTGAGCAACTAGAAGCCTGTATTAGACAAGAATGGAACAACATTCTCTCCACAGTCCCCAGACGTTTGCAGACTGTTTTAAAAGGAAGAGTGGATGCCACACAGTGGTAAATGTGGCCTTGTCCCAAGTATTTTGGGATGTGTAGATGCCATGAAATTGAAAATCAACTTATTTTCCCCTTAAAGCAATATACCGGAGTAAGTTTAAGCATAGCCCTGCTGCACGAGCCTTCTAACAGCAATATATTTTGCATGAAATGAAAGATTTTCGAACAGCACAGACCTAACGCGAACGCGAAACACTTTACATTAAGTCAATGTAACCTCAGATCTTACTTTCGGTTTGCAAGAGTCAGGTCCCATTGATTCAGTGTAAAGTGCCTGTTCGCTTCTACATTCGCGTTCGGTCTGTGCTGTACCAAATTATTTTGTTCCACTCGCTAACAGCGCATTTAGCAAGCTCTTTCAACAGGGCTATGTTTAAATTCATTCCGGTACTCTCCTTTAAAATGATACATTTCCTCAGTTTCAACATTTGATATGTCATCGATGTTGTATTCTGAGTAAAATATTGAAATTTGAAACTTCCACATCACTGCATTCTGTTTTTATTCACAATTTGTAAAGTGACCCAACTATTTTGGAATTCGGTTGTATTACTATTATTATTATTAATGGTCAACCTTTTTATGTTTTGTTTTAAAATGTGCAATATAAATAAACCTGACTATAACTATAACTATGACTATGGCAACCCTGTACATAAAAAGGGTGTGATTCAGCTATAAGAATGAAGCCGAAGGCTGCAATTATTTACAGGTTTATCAACATTCTAAACAGGTAGGGTAGAGCGGTAATGGTTTTTACTTCAGTTGAATTTCTGGCAAAATAGTGACCTGCAGAAATTCTCTTTCAGCACACAACTAATGCCTAAAGTGTGAGGCACAAATGGAGGGACTTTGCTCTATTAGAACTCATTCAGTTCAAAAGATATGAGCCATCAAATGGTCCTTGCGCAAGCGTGACAACCATCCCCATCAAGGGTTATCACACCCCTATGGGGTTGGTTGTTCCTGTGTTATTACTATGGGGGGAAAAAAGAAAAGTACAGACATATTTTTTAAGTTATAAATGTTGTATTTTCAATGATGGCACACATCTCAATTCATTTAAGTGTAATTGGCATAACTGATTGTACAATGGAAAATACATTTAAAAAATATGTGACAACCAACAAAACCTACCCCAACAGACATTTTTAGCTTCTTTTGTGTTAATGTAGGTGACTGACCGAACATTTCTATGTAAATGGTTTTGAACAGCACCCTTTAATGACTGAGATATTAGAAGTGTGACAACCTACCCTTTTGACAACCAACCCCGCTCTCCCCTAATGAGCGTGCCTTATAACCTACATGTACAAGCACTAGGTATTTAAGGCACATAATTCGTGCTTTAAGTACTTGAAGTGCTTCTCTTCAAACATGAATGTATCAATTCAATTCAATTTATTTTGTAGAGCACTCAATACAATATCTCGCGCGTCGGACCCCATCCCTACCCCTTCATGTGTGTAATCAATTTGGGTAGTCTTGATTGTAGTTTCAAACAGTCATCAATTGATGTTATTGACTCCTTTTCAAACTCCCTCAAATGTTTTCTTATGTAATCTCTAATTTGCAAATACTGAAAAAAGTTGAGAAAGTTATTTCTCAATTCAAATTTCTGCTGTTGTTGTGAAAATGAGGCAAAAACACCTTGAATATACAAGTCTCCAACCGATTTAATACCTTTTTCACTCCAGCTGGAAAATGCTCTATCTAATCTTGAAGGAGCAAATGTTAGGTTTCTGTCAATAAGTAAAGCGGGGGATGTTTAAGTTTGAAGTGGGTTTTAATTTGTTTCCAAATACATATCATGTTATGAATAATAGGATTATTATTATACAAAGATCTATTTATCTTAGTTGGGGCAAATAGGATTGCTGACAGGGAATATGGATGACAATCTTCCTGTTCCACCAGCAACCAATTTGGAAGATATCTTGTGGTATTGAGACAAAAATTGAGGTTTTTAATTGCAGTGGCCCAGTAGTAAAACAAAAAATTAGGGAGTGCTAGTCCTCCTACAGACTTAGACATGCAAAGATATTTCCTCCCTAGGAACTTTATGTTCTCACAGAAAAGGTATGAATAAATAATCCAATTGTTTAAAAAAGGACTTCCTAATAAATATGAGACATAGATTGACCATGGTTTACACAGAGTAACAGCATGAATACAGAATGTTATCTGAGAGTTACTAAAAAAAATACACACACACACACACACACACACACACACACATACATATACACGTAGTTTGTGAGACAGTCAGTAGGGTATAGAAGAGTCAGGAGATGGAGTAAATTTAGCCTCATTTGCCCCATTACATTTCAGAAAACTTGTAACACAAAAAAAATGATTCTCTTATTGTCAGTAGAAAAATTATTATGGTGGTGGTGATATATGAACATTTGAATTTCTAGCCTATCAGCCTGTACCATCTTGTCTATGTTAAAGGGAAAATCCTGTCAAATTTCAACACAAGCTCTATTGCTCAAGCTACTTGAGATTAGCCAGTACTGAAGACGCAAGTCATTTTGGTCCAACCATATAGGTTTCCTTGAACAGAGAATAAGCCCTGACAGTTAACCCAATGTGGCAAGTTTCAAAACTGTGTTTACAGCATTTAAACATGCTCCAAATATCACCCCAAAAGTTATGCAACATCATCAGACACATTACAACACAGAACTGTATTGTGTATTGCAACAAATGGCTGGGAAAGTGGTTAAAACTGTGTGCTTATGCAAGCAGCCCAATATTGTTTGTTTACAAAACGGTTTTGTAAACACTGCATAAAAACATAGTTTTAAGCCCTTTGTTAGACATTTGTAGCCTAGTTATAAACACTACAGAGGTGTGTTGTAATGTGTCTGATGATGTTACATAGCTTGAGGGGTGACATTTGGTGCATGTTAGATGCTGAAAACAGTTTTGAAAACTTGCCCCATTGGGTTAACTGTCAGGGCTCACTCTCTGTTCAAGGAAACATGGTTGGACTAAAATGTGTTGCGTCTTCAGTATTTGCTTATCTCAAGTAGCTTGAGCAATACAACTCAATAGTTTCAATAGTTGAAATTTGACCGGATTTTCCCTTTGAAGCTGTATTCGGCAGGCCTATGTCATTCTGAGACTTTGGGGAAGAAATTAAACATTATACACCTTGCCGTTCCCTCCCAGTCTCTACATTGCTCCTCAACGGCCTCTCAAACCCCTCCCTCGCTGTAGCACGTTGTCAGCGGCTTGCTCACTGTGGGATGACGAGTAGTGTAGTGGTTTCTTGTGATAACACGATTAAAATACGTTTTTATTAAATCAAGGTTGATGCCACATGAACCCGTAACATTGTTATGATCACAGCAGGCAATCCTTTAGTTCTGCCGTAGTTAGTTGAAAGTCTACTTTGCATGGTTAAGACGGCGTGGGTAATAATCGATTTTCCCCTCCCTGATCGAACCAGGTCAAAACTCGCTTGCACGGTCTGTAGCACGACTGCTTTGTCATATGCGATCCTCTTACTTTAGTGCTCCATGTGAGATTCGAAGCATGATGTTACACCAAAAAGTAGTATTGCTAGGCGATACCACATTGAAAAGTAGTATTGCCAGGGCAATACTGGCAATACTGAGGATGGCCGCCCAGCACATAGGCATTTTCTTGAGTCATGATCATATGGCCGGACTATACATTATATACTATAGTCGGGCTTGTCAGGCTAACAAAGAGCTACTAAAAAGCTGAAAAAGTCGCTGAGGATTCTCAGGTCAACCAAATCTTGATGCCCGTCACCTTGACTTGACGCCATTCTTATTGTCCTTGTCACTTTTATCTAGATGAATTACTGTTCTCTTTTATTGGATCTACATTCATTGCAACCGTTCATCCGAATGCCTTCGAATTTGGTATGCATCTTGCTAATGATACAAGTGAGTGCAGTGCCAAGTTTGATGTTGTTTGAACGATTAGTAAAGATACTGCCATCTTAACTAACACAAGATCGACACTACTGAGTTGCGGAGCCAGTGAACTATCTACATCTCGCGTTAGTTGAGATGAAAGATGGCGGCGAAAGCCTGTAAACCTGATAGTGCACAACCTGTACATAAAACCTTATATCTAACCTAAATGTGCACTTTCAAAGTCATCTATGCCTCATTTTCAATGTAAACACCCACGTATTGACAATATATCATCCGACTTACAGTATCCTACATTTAAAAGGTGTTCGGTGTGATAAGGACCCAAATTATTGCAACATCCTAAAAAGTTGGAACATTTGCCAGGGAGCAGAATTTTGACACTTTCGCCTACAATGCATGAGCATTCTTTAGGCTCAAATGCTTTATTTATTTCCAATTGCCCTATAAGAAACTCATTTAACTGACAAAGTGATTTGATGATCACTGAGACAAGGCCGTCTGTTCAGGTATGTATCTTCATTAATACTACATGGGAACTCTATCTCCATTGCTCTTCTGTCTCTCTGCCTCTCATTTGCGCTGCTCCACTTCAAAGGATTTTTACTGTGACAGCGCAAGACGTTATTTCAATCGACTCGCGGGAGGTCTTACATCACTTGCGGACGTCCGTGAGTCACTAGAAAAATCTTGTAGACTCCCGGACGTTCCGGGAGACTTGGGATGTCTGCATTCGTGACGGACGGAGAAATCCACTTGCTAATTGAAGCTTCCAGAGACACCCAGCTATGGCTAATGGTGCGTTATATTATCCTCCTCGAGCATCTCGGAGTTCAAATTGTCACGTGACTTTACACTTTTATTATGCAAACCCGTCCAACGTGGATAAGCACGTGGAGAAGTGAAAACAATGTTAACGTCAATGTTCACATCATTGTTTGTTTTCTGTTAGCATAGCAACACTAGGCTACATTCATTTAGGACACCTGTTTTATACAAGTCCGTGTTCAATATTGGCCTCGCTACAACACTGACTCCCACATCCATAGGTAGTCATATGGATGCAGTGTTAATATGAGTGAGTTATATGAGTTATTTAAACCACTAAAACAGTCCAAACACAATGAAAACAGCAAGTGACACAGGGCGCAGTCATGTTGGATCTGTCTAGTCTGAGCTTTACGAGGAAACGAGACCACCCTCTGAAGAAAAGGGGCGTGGTACGCATCATTTCCTCGGGGCATACGAGATCCTGGGATAATAAAACACAGGGTAGGTAGCTATCTGTACAAAAAACTTAGTTTTCAATGCCTAGATTTAAATTTTGGAACTGCCATTATACTATAAACAAAGGTGCAGGGCTATTTTGAGCCTTTCTATGATTTAAAACAACAATTTAGTCACTAACACCTAGCTGGGTGCCCCTGGATGCAATAGGACGTGTTTTTCTCTAGCCTGCACAAACGTATCAAAATTCTGTTCCCGGCAAATGTTCCAACTTTTGATGATGCTACTTAATACTTTGGGTCCTTTTCACACTGAACTTCTCCTTTAAATGTTGACAGCTTTGGAATAGTCTTTGCTTGGATAGTAACTCACTGCTCTATATGATCTAGGGAAAGGACAGATCTTGATGTTGTGCTCATCAGTCCATCAAATTCTCCCCTCCAATACCCTTCTCATGGATTCACAGTGGACCCTCAGAGGAAGACTCTCATACCTGGTGTGTAACCATGGCCTACTTGACTACGTCTACATGCACTTTATGGTTTGCTGGTGGTGGTACCTTTCGGTGACTGTAGGGTTGCAAGTTCGAGCTCCAGTCCCTCCTCGCCCCGTCGAAGTATCCTTGATCAAGAAACCTAAGCCCAACCTGCTCCTGGTGTGCAGCTTGCGATCTTGCATGGCAGCCTCTGTTGCTGGAATTGGTAAATGTGAGGCTAACCCAAAGTCCTTCTAAGGCAAGTCACATATTAGACACGCCTTCGGGCAGCTATTTGGGCTTAACAAGACCAGACCCTCCAAAATGAATGGAGAAATATCCATAAGTACAGATTGGCTGGTCGTATGGACTTAAAAAGTGTATGGTGTGAATCCTTCTTTAAACCTGAGTTGAACAGTGGCAAAATCTACCAGACAGACGCTAAAACAAAGCTAAAAAGACGTTATTTAAAACGGCAAATTGCTTACTGCGCCTGCGCTGCATAGAGGACTGCTATAAATAGTCCATTTACAGTATTCCTAATATGAGGCTTATTCCTTTTTTGTTTATATTTGCGATAAAATGTTTATTGGAAGGCAGAAGAATAAAAAGAGCAAGCACTCAACAGTTTTACTTAATTTTGGATTCTATGCCCAGCACCCAATCAAATTAAAGTACGGTAATGTGTTGAGCGTGCTTCCTTCTGTCTACTGTATGCATTTTCTCGTAGCGGAAGCATCGTTTATGATTGTTCACAGCAGTTTATTGGGCGCTATGTGTGTGTGTGTGTGTGTGTGTGTGTCAGTCTGTCTGTGTACAAGATAACTCCAAAAGTACTGCATGGATTTGGATAACATTTTCGGATAATGTGTGTATTGGGACAAGTATGAACTGATTCAATTTTGGTGGCAATCAGTGATCCAGAACAGCATCTGTGACCACATTGTCTTGGCAGAGATCTGTGCTCTCTGAGTGCTTTTCTAGATTTGCTGTCTGAATCTACATTGAATCTAATTCCACTTTCAGAGGTTGACTGACCTTTTAGATTAAAGTGTTGCTCTGGAATGATTTCAAGATTTCAAGTCCTAATTAGAGAGTGGAACAAAAGAATTTGGAACCGCATAGAGCCAACATGAACACGGAAGCGAACAAACGCACATTGATTCACTGGAACCTCTGATTATTTGAATTCGAAATTAAGATTTGAGGTTCTGGTGACTCAATGTAAAGTGCTTGTTTGCCATTGCGTTCGTGCTCTGTCTATGCTGTTCCAAATTCTTTCATACCATTCGCTATCTAGTGCTGTTAACAGGCTCGTGCAAGGCCTATGCATCAAATTACTCTGGAGCAACACTTCAATTGTATAACAAAAATAACCAAAGGACTGGCTTGTTAATGAGTAATTAATAATATTAAACTTAATCATTTCAGGGTTGGCTGTGCATGCTCATGGAAGAGAGGTTTACGAGGTTTGTGTCCAAATATAAAGACGATGATTAAGTAGTGACTAATGTAAACTAAAGTGTTTAACATTTGTGTCAAAAGAGAGCGAGGCTATATAAAAGATGTCATCAAAAAAATAGAGGGCAACAGAGAATAAAGACACAACATTGGAGTTTGGAGTATGCCCTCACAGCAATGATGCTTATCTGAGTAAACTGTCCCACTTGCCGGGCAGGTGTCTCTGCGTGTGTCCCGTGGTGTGCTGGCTGTGGAGACGGTTCCAGAGGGACAGGAGGTGAAGGGACAGAATGACACCATTCTCAACATCACAGCCACTAGTGAGGAAAACCTGAATGACCTCCTGGCAAAAGTGACCTACTCCAGTGGACTGCACCACTTAAAAGCCGGTGATCTGGGTAAGGGAATGAAAAAGTCTTCTGGAAGACATGCAGTATGTGATTCTTAAAGGAGAGGACCGGTGGGATATGACCCAAAAGTATATTGCAGCATCATTAAAAGATTTTTGCAGGGGAAATAAGATGGCTCAAAGTAGCCCCACACTTTGTTAATAGTACAATGACTGCTCCAACGCTCCAATGACTGCTCCAAAACAAGGCATTGGAAACTTATGCCTCTTGCCAGCGATCTTCTAACCTCACTCACGATGATTCGTAGTTGCAAGCAGGCTATTCCCTCTGAATTTTCTCCGCAAGAGATTCATTTCAGAAGACTGGACGTCATCAAAAAGAAATCTTGCATATAATTGGACAAACCACTTGTCTGTCATCTTACTTCAACCACTTACATCAAAACCTCCCAATTGCATCCCGTGATCCAACGCGATTTCTGTTCCAAAAAAAAAAAAAAAATGATTTAACTTGCATATTATAGATGTCTCTTTCATATACAACTGTTAATTGTGTTTTGTAAGTTTGCGAGAGATGAGCTACGTCAAAAATCCCGCCCGGCAGTTGCTATGGTCCCCTGGTTGGGCCGTCCATTCAATTTTGGTCCTGAAATCCTTTTCAATGGACGCAACATCAGATGCTTGTGCCCAAGTGGGCACTACATCTGAAGTGAGTGAGATTACCTACCTTCACCGGCTGGCACAAATCAAAGTTCTGCTCCCTCTCAAACTTTGTTGTTGAAATATACTTTCTGTCACAATCCAGATTGTTTTTGAACCCAAATGCACGGCAAACAAGACTTGAGACTTTCTATAAGAGCTTTTATAAACTGTATAAACTTTTATATACTGTATTTTGACTGTTGCAAAAATCTTCTCAAACCATCATCAGTGCACTTCAGCTTTGAGGACAATGAAGTGATCTTCCCCATCACAATTAAGAAGCGCAGGGTTCCTGTTCTCTATGACATAGGAGAAGGTGAGGGTGTTCTTTGTTCTTTGTTGAGGTAGTCTATGAACATGGTGATATGTGACAAACTCTTTTACGTAATGGCGGGTGAGGACCATATGGTTATGAATGAATTTTTGAAATAAAAAAAATGTTTGATGTATGTGTGTGTGCCTTTACAAATGTTCTTATATGGTGTGAGCATTTGTAAAGGCACATACTGTATCTGCTTTGGCTAGCTTGCACCAGCCTGTTCTGACTGTGTAGCCTGGACACACATACAGGTAGGGAGAGAAACTGGATGAGAAAAATGTCAATCCACCAAGCTGAGCCCTTATTTATTTTATTGGAAATCAAAACAGTATGTTTATTTACACAAAAATATAATATGTCTTATCTCTCACATCATGAGTTCCTTATCCTGAAAATAAGCATTGTGTAACTTGTCGATACTATATGTCTAGGTAGTAGAATCGCTGTAGTAATCACGATGATCAATGCTAATGTTGAGGTGACATTCTTAACAATGGTGAGAGAATAGTGGCATAGCACATTATGAAAAGTAAAAAGATGCAGTGGATGAAAAAAATTGATAGAGATGCCTTGAACTCTTCTTTTTGTTTCCTCTCATTCAAACCAGATATTAATTCTCAAGTGACAATTACCACCAAGACATTCCTAAGATACAAAGAGCTGAAGATTTTGATCAAATCCATCAGAGAAAGATACCCTGACATTCGAATCATCATTGCAGATGACAGCCATGTGACAGAGAAGATAGAAGGTCGCAACATCGATCAGTACATCATGCCCCCAACTCTGGTAGAATCTGTTTTCATTTCTTGGGTGCACTGGGTGGTTTTGTGTATGGCTTGGTAGACTCAAGTACATCAGAGATGTTCCCATTGTCTAGGGCTGGTTTGGCGGCAGGAACCTGTTAATCTCTCAAGTCACAACCAAGTATTTTCTGTGGGTGGACGACGACTTTGTCTTCCTTCCTCAGACCAGGATTGAGAAGTTTGTGGAGATCATGGAGGCTGTGCCAGAGCTGGATGTGGTGAGCTTATAGATTGTTTTCATCAATGTCACAATTCTTACGCACAGAAGTCAAAAAGTGGGCAGGAAGTGGAAGAAATCAAATATGCACCTATGGAGATGGAGGACAATTTAGGTTATCACCCGGGGGAATGAAATACTGTTTTCTGATTGGTTGACAGAGTGTCCTGAGACGTTTATGAGGTAAAAAGTTTCACCACCATTCCATATCAGTGCTTTTTATATTATTATGGTATGTGGTATGGAATGGTAACTTTGTAAGGGATAACGGCCTTCGAGGTGTCCCGATACAAGGTTATAATGGACGAGGTGGAAGCGAATGACACTTGTCCACTTCTGGCAAGTCCATTATTACCTTATATTGGGACACCTCGAAGGCCATTATCCCGGTTGCAACTAAAACGTATAGATGTAAGCAAGTGTTTAAAAACATAAAAGAAACATGTGGTTCCGTTTTGAAAGAGGTTAATCTGTTCGGTTGAGGTACTATTTTCATACGAAAGAAGATCTACAAGGCCGCATTCTTAAGAGCATTAATATTGAACACAGGAGAAACTTTTTCCCCCAACAAATGTCTCAGCTGTCCTGTTATCGAGAAATAATGGACATCCTGCCAGCCAATCAGAAAACAGTATTCCATTAAATAGATAAAACAATAGTAAGCAGCCTTGGATCCGTATAAACCAGAACACAAGTCCCCAAAAAATCTAGAAAAAGAAAATACTTCAATTTATCACTCTATAAGAAAATAAGCAAAAGCAGCTGGGGAAGGCTGTCACAGAGGCCATTTTTCACTCAACTCGTCTCTAAAACAATACTCTTTAACCCTGAAAGAGAGAGTTCCCTTCTGGACATTTTGCTGACTCTAATAGGCTTATTCAGTGAGGCTATGCCAACCTTCATTTGAAAGATCTTCCATTACTCATGCTCAAACAGCCTGCCCTTTGGACTTCTACTTTCTCAATGCTGACCGTGACCCTTGATTGCTGGAAGCCTCTGTCAGTGTTGTAAGATCCCAAGTGGCACATGACTGGGTTCCGTTAGGAAAGGTCACTCGCTGACGCGTGTTGGTGGCCAACGTATCACTCACAGGCTGGGGTGCTATGCAACGGCTTCTCCATCCACGGCCAGTGGATGGCATCTAGTCCTTGAGTTGCTGACAGTATTCAACACACTGAAACATTTCTCACTGCGTCTGTTGGGATGCCATGTGCTGATCAGCGCAGACAACACTGCCATGGTGGCGTATAAATCAACATGGGGGGCTACTTTTGACTTGAATGTCGTGTCACCAGGCATTAAAAATCCTGCTGCTAGCTCATCGCCACTTTTTGACGCTGTGTGCAGAACTGCAGCGTGGACCTCTTCCCAATAAGAGGTGATCCTCTGGCTGGCAAATGGAGAACAGACATAATCCGAACTATACTTGATTCCACTCCTACACAGAGAACCGTGGGCTCTGCCACCCCGTAGAGATTTGTTATTTCAGGTGAAGGGGATGGTGGCTTTAGCAGCTGGTGGCTTGGCCCCTAAATGCTCAATGGTGTTTTTTTGCCCCCAACGACACCTTCCAGGCAGCACAGCCTAAAAGGCACAACCCTTACCCTTACCCTATTCCTAACCCTAACCACCTCAACCCTCATCCTAATCC
>JAODXP020000015.1:29906626-29922374 GCA_027497455.2 Sardinella longiceps | reverse complement strand
CAGAACACCAGATTCACTCCAAAGTAGATGAAAGTAAATCTGTTAGCATTGTGTGCCGTTAGCAAATATATTATTACTGTATATATTATACCAAATTCTGTCTTCTCATACCTACTGACAACACTCAGTGATGGGGCACAACAGGGTTACAGGTTCATTCAATCCAAACAATCAATAGAATCAAAATAACAAAAAAAATGACATTACTGCAAGTTACTTGAAGCCCCTTTTGTCCTAACACTCTCTCTGCCTCTTGTGTGTTGGATAGGTATGTCATATAGGTGTCTTTCCTCATTTCCATTTCTTCCGCTAAGTGAGGGTCAGTGTTGGCAGTGCTCTTCGTGGGACATGGCTCTTTTACGAGGTCACACCTGGACACAGGTACGCAGGTGGTCATTATAGCCGTGTCCACTGCCATGCTCAGGTGCAGCTAGACCCACTGTGGTTTATTACCTCCATAACTCTCAGTGTCTCTCACCAGCCATTTGGTGTTTAGTGTTGTTTCCTAACTTATGCATTCCTCATTGTGAGAGGCTTAGAGTTTGACCATGGGCAGTAGACTACAGACATAAGCTGTCATCAACCTGGAAATCAGGTGTTATTGACCTCGACCTTCAGTAACCAGATCACAACCTTGTAAGCAGACTCTGCTCGATGCCACTTCAACCTGTGTAACATGTTACAACGACACAACTATTTCACCTATAAGAGGTGTCACTCATTGATGGACACACACACCCACACATACTTTATTTGGTTCCACTTTACAAGTTTGCATCAGGAATCAAATATTCTCAATTGTCCAACAGATTAACGCACTGTTAAATATCTTATTTTCCAAATTAACATGCTTCCTTTAACTGTCGATATAGAGATACTTTGCCACTTGTCTGGCCTTTGTTTTAAGCACCCAATGCGAAGTCCACAGACCGCCAACTTATGCACATGGCCTAAACTGCCAAACACTAGAACAATGAGTTGGCATTTATATCTGAAATTCTCAATGGCAGAAACTAAAAGCTGATACTGAGTCTTCCATGTGTAAATCAAAGGCACTTGATATTTCAAAAATTCTCTTTTTTTCTGACTCTGGCAAATGATTACTATATCAGGTGTATTTGCAATTCCTGAAAAAATGTCAACAGATAAATTATACCATTTAGGTTGGAGAGCAGTATGTTAAAAAATCTGCTCATTCTCTATGCATTCAGTATGATATCCACACACACACACACACACACACACACACACACACACACACACACACACACAAATTGCCTGTTTTGCCTTGGTAATAAAAAAATAGTGTCAATCCTTACATATAGTGAATTTTTACTGTAATCCTAAAATATTTTGTCAAAATGGCCCACTGCGTTGAGGTTAAAGATGAATGGATACACATTAAACTTCAACTTTGTTAACTATGTGAGCGAGGTATGTTAAATATCTTTCATAGCCTTTAATTGTGTTCAGTGGTCTGCCCATGTATGGTCCAATGCCATTACCTATCTTATAAAGTTTTTCTATATTGAAGTAATGCTTCATCAAGCCATATTGCTCTCTAAATGGTGCCTTTGTATTGCATGTTTAGATGCAGGGTACACATTCAAGCACAAATTAGAAAGCAGTTGGAATGTTGGAATGAAGTACGCAAACGAACAACATACAACAACATTTCTAAATTTAGACAGAAAACACCTAAATATTCACGTGATCTTATAGAGCATTGCTAAATTGGCATTGCTGTTGCTGGAAAGGGTGTCCAGCTCTGTTGGCCGTCTTATGACTGAACCCTGGGCTGAAAATAATGCAAGGGTAATTGTCAAGTTCTTTTGCCTTGTGCCTTGGAATGGGGAAAGTCAAGGCCCATAAAGAGGGCCTAAAATAAAGCCTAAATTAAAGGCTATGGGGAGGTAGCTGGACATTTCTGCCCCACACAGATTACAGTGTTACAGAAGGCCCTGAACATTCTGACCACGAGAGAGCAATGGGGGAGGGAGGAAGAGAGAGAGAGAGAGAGAGAGAGAGAGAGAGAGAGAGAGAGAGAGAGAGAGAGCAAGTGAGGATCAGACTATAAAAGAATAGAAACTAAGGGTAAGACACTGAAAGCATATAGCTTCAGAGTGTTGGCCTAGTTTAAAAGTCAGTAAATCAGTAAATGTGGTGATGACACCAAACTCAGAAATTTACTCACCCAGTTTCACAGTGTGTTTGTGTGTGTGTACGTGTGTACTTATTTTTCTGTTCCTTGAAATAATATAACAACCCTGTTTAAATATGTACGGCATTTTAAAAAAAAATAAGACTTTTGTGGACTTCGCACGTTGCTTTTGAGTCCATAAAACAATTATTTCCTATACTGAAACTGTAGGAAAGTACACCGCCAAGTATTTTCTTAAGAAATGCCAGGCCAGACGATACTTGTTTGTTTTACCTCATAAACACACAATAAAGAGGAGTTTCACTAACAAGACCTAATACATATATGGCCTCACTTGGCCTTGTGAATGAAATACTGTAAACAGATTTATAAAAACTGTAATTTGAGAAATTCAGATCATTAGACATTGTTGAGTGTTTATAAGCAACAGCTGTATATTCCAGTCGTTCCTGCATCTTAATACATTCTCTATAGACACCCCTAAAATAAACCTAGAATCACCTCTAGGAACCATTTTCATTCTTTCTCATCCAGGTGAAATTAACTGGCTATTATGCTGCTCATGTGGAATGACAAAAGCAGATGCTTCTCCTCTCTTCTACTCTCCTCTTCTTTGGAGCCAGTGAATAGTGGAAGTAAAGTGAAAGTACAGCAGGCCTACCTGAGAACCTGCCAGTGCTGGATCATCACTGAGACCCAGAGCTGAAACCTGAACGCAGCTCAAGCGCCACTCTTCGCCAACGTTAACACACCAGATGCACACACATCTAAAGACACACACACAGAGCCTCTCTCTCGGTCTCTCTCTCTCTCTCTCTCTCTCTCTCTCTCTCTCTCTCTCTCTCTCTCTCTCTCTCATGCTCAGAAGTAAACAAAAACAAAGAAGACGACAAATCAAGCATGCATCCTCAGACGGCTAAGATAAATAAATAAACAAGGCATCATCAATTAGTGACACACAAAGCACACACACTCACTGTATGCATGCCCACACACATACACACACACACACACACACACACACACACACACACACACACACAGAGAGAGAGAGAGAGGCAACGTGGTGAGGTGGCTGCTGTGTCACTAGAGAAGGTGGAAAAAGGGCTGTCACTCGGAAGCTGAGGATGAAATATGAACATCCTGCTTCAATTTGTTGAAAATTCCAGAAACTTTCACCGATGGAAAAAAATTAAATGAGTGAAATTGGTTCAAAAATGTGGTGATGAATTCCAAGGGAACACATCCATCAGGGGACTGTTGAGTTCATCTGAGCCAGGCCAGGCCTCCTCAACCCCTCTCAGGTAGCACCAATGGTGACGTTTCCCTCCTGCGCGCTCCTCTCTCCTCTCTGAAGCTACCGTTTGGGTCCACAGGAGTCAACGGTGATCTATGTGGAGATATTTTGCGGAGACCCTACGCCGCTCATGACAAAACTATACAAAGCATTCTTCACGCCTGTCTGGGGTGCACAGGCTATGCCATACCCTACCTGATTTCACCCACCCCCTGGTCTCCAGGATCATTTATTTATGTCAATTTTAGATTGTGATAATAGAAATCCATCTGGCGAGGCATCAGATTAGCTCCAGATACAGTGTCGTAAAGAGGCTAAGGAAATTCAAGATCCCTACTTCAAGATCCCTACCACCAAAGTAATAGTCTATCATTTCTGTCAGCGTCACTTCTTGGTCAGGCACCTGCACCTCTCAGGATCAAGGATTAGTCGGAATATCCATTTCACTGCTCTTTGTACCTGTGACATACATTTCTTGAATCTAAAATCTTCTATGGACTGCACTTTAAGGTAACCTCACTCACGTCAGATGCAGCGCCTCCTCAGGGATTTTTGACGTAACTCATCTCTAGCAAACTTACTAAACACATCTAACAGTTTTATTTGAAAGAGACATCTATATTATGCGAGTTTAATCGAGTATTATGGCAATTATGCCGCAGAATCTAGCGTTTCTGTTTGTTTGGAACATGTGAAAAACTAGAAATCGCGTGGGCTCATGGGATGCAATTGGTAGGTTTCGATTTAAGTGGTTGAAGTAGGATGACGGACAAGTGGTTTATCCAAGTATATGTAAGTATTTTTGATGATGCCCGGTCTTCTGAAACAATTCTCAAGGGACGCTGCATCAGACGTGAGTGAGGTTAACTTTAAGGTACCTACAGACCAAAGATCCGCGACGAGACGGGCTGCGACGTTCTATAAACCTGGACGTTCTAAAACTCAGAAACTGCGATTTGACATGTTAAATCCTTTGCGACAGCTTGCAACTGCCTGCAACAACCTGCGACAATTGATTCACACTGCCGCAACTACTGTCTAAAACTGTTTCATCTCGTCGCAGGTCCTCAGTCTGAATTGGCCTTTAGAGTTATGATCAGTTCCCTAGCAACAGTTTCACAAGATGAAAAACAAAAGTAGACACTTAAGCACTGTTCAGCTTTGCCCAGGAAAGCTCCAAGATTATGCATAAGGCTGAGTTCAGCTACAACTTAGGAGCCCCTCAGAAGAACACCAGGTTAAAAAAAGTTCTCAAACATTCTTTTGAAGCCTGTTTATGGGATAACTTTACAGATAGAGAAGGTATCATTGGGCCATAAAAACACTTCTTCCGCAAGGAGTTTTATGTGTTTTAAAGGTCATCAGTGTGAACTGGACCCATGACTCTGACAAGCAAGCACTCATGCTCTATTCATTTAAACCAACCTTGATTCTCATCTTTCAACTGTGGAGAGAAAACATTGGGCATCTTTGTGGCTTATGACTAGATTATTCTGACTGCCTATAGGCTTGAGGTAATTGGGGGTTTAAATAAACATGAATGTATTTCAAAAAAAGCTTGAACTTGACAGGAGTGATAGAACTTCTCAGGCAGTGATAGAACACCTTGCCTAAACCCATTCAAAATCAAAAAGCCATGGTGGACTTTGTTGTTTAAAATGCTGTTTTTTTTTTTTTTTTTTTGCTTTTCTCCAAAACAGGCTTACCATATTGTTACAGACTAATGTCATTAAAAAGGTTCCTGACAGTTAGCACCCCGTCCACGTGGCAGTGTTATCCAAAAGCCTTTTATTTATTTATTTATTTTTTGTTGCCAGCAGCAACTTTTAAAAGGAGAGCGTCGGATCAAGGAGCAGGCGTGGAAGGCGCCCTGGTGAGTTTACAGGAGCTCGGGGTCCCGAGCCGGTTTGATGGGGAGCCAGGGGCCAGTGGGGGGGCCCTCGCTGTTAAATGACCAGGAGACAGGGCACCCCCAGGGGGACACAATGAGGCCCCCTGTTCCCACTTCACTTAGGTAAACAGAACAGACAAAACACATGACACTGCGGAAAAGACAGCAGAAAACAAGTGGCTGTTTAGCACATTCGCTGCCAACTTTGGCCCTTTTTGTGAAGGTGTGATAAAACGTGTGTGGTTAGATGTAGGTCAGCTTTAAGCATGGCTTGCAAGTTGCATTAAACAAATGCTGATGGCATGTTGAATCTGTCAGACATGGTGGTGCTCCTGCAAGTAATAGTGAACATGAAGCGAACATTGAGGATGCTTTCTTGCCACGCTGTTATTTCTATACTGTAAAATCCACATATAAACTGATTTTGTGCTTGTTTGAAGACTATAGAACTCACTGACACTTTTATAGTATTTTAATGGTCCTGATTGAGGCTGTCATGAACTCATGGTTTCAAGAGTAGCTGAACTTCAGTGATGTGAAAGGGCTGATATTCACTTAGCTATTTGTTCCCTAAGCTAGCAGGTCACAGGACCAACAACACACATTATCATTATCCATTTAGCAAGACCATCATTGACGGTAAGACCTACACTGGGCTAACACCTACACTTCCCTTGTTTGTGGTAGGATATGGACAGAGCCCTAAACACACACACACACATACTCACTCCTCTCCCCCACACACACACACACACACACACACACACACACACACACACACACACACACACACACACACACACACACAGGTAAGACTGTGGCAGCATCAGGCTGTCATTAGGATGCAGGCCGCCAGTTCCTGGTGATGCCCACGGCCCTTAGCAGGTAGCCCAGGACTTCAAAAGGGTCCCTGGACCCCTGGAACCTTCCAGAACTGGGTTTCCATAAAGCCCCTCCATTGAAGCCTGGTGTGATAATAGGTAGCAGAAGGCAGGTAGAGGGGGAAAAAGAGGAGATGGGCTTAACGACTTTCCAGCCCCCTGTGAAAACTAGAGGCCCTTAAAAAAATCCCCCCGACCCTCCACCTTACAGCTGGCTAAGATGCTAAGTGGGTCCCCCATAAAACAGATCCCCCTAGAGGGCTACGAGTGGCATGGGGGGTGGGGGGTGGTGGGGGGCAGACGCACCTCTCACCGGGGCTGACGTGGCACACCTTAAGGCCTCTGCTGGCTCTAGTTCGGCCTTTACAGCCCAAAAACACGAGTCGTCAACAAGAATTATGCCTCTTATAGAGATGATGCCTGATGGCTATCAGGACTATATTTCACATATATGCCACATATCCCCCTAAAGATGGAGACAGTGTTCGCTATATCTCCCCTAAAGATGGAGACAGTCTTCCCTATATCCCCTCCTAAAGATGGAGAAGTTTTTGGTATATCCTGTCCTAAAGATGGATACTGTTTTCCGGTATATCCTATATCTTCCTTTTTTTGAAGATATTTTTTGGGGCTTTTTGCCTTTAATCAGATAGGATAGTGTAGAGATGACAGGAAACAAGTGGGAGAGAGAGATGGGGTGGGATCGGGAAATGACATGGGGTTGGAACCGAACCCGGGTCCCCGGAGTGATGTCCTGACGCTCCAGTCACTGAGCCACGGCGCCGCCGTTTTCCATAGATCTTCTATAGTGTCTGCAACATATCATAGCTTTATGCAGTATAGTAACCTATCAACCTATTCAGAAGCACTGAAATTAGATGATTATAAATGAAATTGTTGTGATGCATGATAAGGTACACATTTCAGAATGAAAAGTATTGCCAAATGCTAAAATGCATTGTTGAAAGACCACAATAAACTAAATCCATTACATGCTCATATCCACAGAAGAGAATTTAACACATTTAACATTTTCCATGGTTGACAATTGGTTGTTTACATGGTTGCCTTAGCAGGCCTATGCTGAGAACAATAATAGGCTCAAACACTTTTGACTCATACAGTAGATGGTGTTAGTACACTGAGAACTATACTACATCATGCAGTGTACTGGAGGACAGGATCCTGAGACTATAGGATGCTGGCGAAAGCATTGAGCTGAATCAGAGGTCCTGTCTCTGGCCCAGAGGCCGCTGTGCTGGCAGGAGAGAGCAGAGAAGCATCCGGAGAGAAGCACAGATAAGACTCTTCTTGGAAGGATCTGGAGAAAGTAATCCAAAGCTCTGTCTGACAGTGAATTCTGTGTGCCTGATGACTTAGCCTCCCTTGGAGGTAAAATAGTTTAAGCCTCAGAAATGTTAGAAATGAAAGTCATCAGCATTGACCTCTGTACCCTGAGCTGTGACATGTTGATACTGTATCTGACCATAATGTGACTTTATCACACATTGTGTTCAGTCACTGTCGTGGCTTCATGGGTGACTTTAATTTGTGTGTTTGAGTGTGTGTGTGTGTGTGTGTGTGTGTGTGTGTGTGTGTGTGTGTGTGTGCACCAACACACTGGCACTAAACTATCAAGACAACAGTTTCTGAAGTCCCAATAGGCCGTATTATTAAAAAAAGTGTGTAATGTAAGAATAAGACATGGCATGGAGCAGGGAGCATATGAGGACTGTGACAGTGTGAAGTCATGGAGGTCTGATTTAGGCTTCTGATTGTCTTCAGTCACTCTCTAGACAAGAGCCCCCTATTGGTCACAAGGAGTACTTCACAATTCTCAGAGCCACATCCAGGGGGTGGGGCTAGCAGTGTGTGTGTGTGTGTGTGTGTGTGTGTGTGTGTGTGTGTGTGTGTGTGTGTGTGTGAGAGAGAGAGAGAGAGAGAGAGAGAGAGAGAGAGAGAGAGAGAGAGAGAGAGAGAATAGGGGTGGGGAAAGTGACTGTTATATGCTTATTTCAGCTGATGCCCAATAGTGATGATGCTCAATACAAGTTCTGTGTGTGTGTGTGTGTGTGTGTGTGTGTGTGTGTGTGTGTGTGAGAGAGAGAGAGAGAGAGAGAGAGAGAGAGAGAGAGAGAGAGAGAGAGAGAGAGAGAGAGAGAGAGATAGGGGTGGGGAAAGTGACTGTTATATGCTTATTTCAGCTGATGCCCAATAGTGATGATGTTCAATACAAGTTCTGTAGTCATCCCCAGCCACCCAAGCTCACATTGTTCCAGTGCTCTCAGACACAGATGCATTTGCAGGCTTAAGTAGAGCCATAACGACGTGTCTGAGAGATAAACAGCCATCTAGCAGATCTCAGAGTCCTGCCCTAAGAAAAACAAGAGCAAAGTCAAACAGCACATAAATAAATGTGTTGGGACAATATTTGTCTTAATGGCTTCCTTCAGAAAGCGGTGCCAAGAGGAATCAGGGCTGTGAAAGAGACAGGAAATGCCACACACACACACACACACACACACACACACACACACACACACACACACACACACACACACACACACACACACACACACACACACACACACACACACACACACACACACACACACACACACACACACACACACGACAATAACAGGTAGAAGATCAAGTCTGTCATAGATGCAAATCAGATCAGCTGTAATGTAGGTAATACAGTAATGGTCAGAAAAAAAAATATTGTAGTATGTGTGTGTGTGATAGAGAGAAAGAAAAGAAAAGAGAGAGAGAGAGAGAGAGAGAGAGAGAGAGAGAGAGAGAGAGAGAGAGAGAGAGAGAGAGAGATGTCGTTAGCAAACAATATCATGTATTCAGCTTCCAAAAAGAGATGGGAGGGGATGATCAAGCAGAGAGGCTGGACTTCTGGATTATATGGATAATAATGAGCATAATGTATCTGTTAATAGAATACTGTCTACTATGTTCACTTTGTATATTTCACAAGGAGGGCTTTTAGAGGCCATTTTTGCTTCTGTGGTCTTGCCTCTCCTCTAATATAGTTCTTCACAATTCACTCACTTCACTCTTTTCTCTCCCTCTCTCCTCTCACAATCACTATTTGAGAAGAAATGCACTCAGAACTTTCTCAACATTTCCCCATGACCCCCCCCCCCTCTCTCTCTCTCTTTCTCTCTCTTTGGTCTTTTCTGTGACTCACTCCCTACCCCTAACCTGACTGACAAATCACAGACTTTCCTCAAACGGAAACTCTGAGCTCTAGAGGTCAGAATGAGACAATGAAGCCTGAGTGAGTGTGTGTGTGTGTGTGTGTGTGTGTGTGTGTGTGTGTGTGTGTGTGTGTGTGTGTGTGTGTGTGTGTGTGTGTGTGTGTGCAAACCCACACATGAGCCTGGGAGGACTATTTCTCCATCAAAAGATTTACTGTAATTAAATATTATTTTATATTTTTCTTCCCTTACTAATGAACAAGATGGTTCAGATTCAGATTCAGATTCAGATTCAGAACTGTTCACCTTCCATTTGTTGTTAGACAAGTAGGCTGTATGTATTGCAGTGTTTATGAGAAATATGTCTGACAAGTGTTAGCATGCAGATTGTGTGCTCCTCAATATGTGAATTTAACTGAGTGAATTTTTATGGGAGAGTTTCAGTACACTGTAATTTACATCTGTGGTTGCTGCTTCAGTCCTGGTGTGTGTTCCACTGGACTCATCGCCTCACGTGCAGCGCATGGAAAAAGTGGAGAAAGGAGAGAGCAATGGAGAAGAGAGAGAGAGGTAGGAGAGAGAGAGATAGAAAGAAAGACAGGGGGGAAGATATTTCTTGGAGGAATGATTTTTAGGCAGGGCATTTCATTCTAGGTGGAGTTTAAGCCTACTAAGTTTGTGATTGGTTGTTAGAGGACACCCACTGGACTAAGTTCTTCCTCCATACACATCTGTCTGTCCAGCCTTTTTTTGCAGGTCTCTCTCTCTCTCTCTCTCTCTCTCTCTCTCTCTCTCTCTCTCTCTCTCTCTCTCTCAACCTTTCTCTCTGTCTCTCTCCCCACTCCTGCGTTTGGCGGAACTAGAACTAGCCCTAGCCCAGTTGCAGAAAGCCCTCCCTGCTCTACTCTACTCTGCTCTGCCCTGCCTCACTCCCCCGCCATCTGCCTGCATTCTCTCAGCCCATCTGGGAGACCATCCAGCTTGGTGTATGTACAGCGTTAACACAAACAATGGCTACATCAAGCCATCACTATCAGTAGATCTCAGTATTGCAAAAAGACTCACTTGTTAATGTTCATCAAAGTCCCTCAGGGTGAAATATGGGTTTGCTGAGAGAAAATCTTATCTTATCTTATCTTATTCCTTTATTGTTTTGTCTTTGTTTGACTTTAAATATTAAACAGTGTAATGAAAAGGAAATGCCAAGCAATATTTAGGATGGATTGCATTTCATTACACTAAAAATAATTAAAATAAAATGTATCGGTGTGAGGAAAGGATATTTAACAATGAATTTCAATCGAAACTCTCGCAAATTGTGTTTCAATGTGGTTGTGCAAAGATACAGAGAATCACTTAATATATAGGTAGCCCTCTTACAGGCCTGTCTCTGGTAGTGAGAGTACTACAGAGTAGCCTACTGTGTGATTGGCTCAGAGGCCTGCGGAAGTAAGAGTGGAGGGAAAGGAGTGCAGTGAAAAAGAGGAATCTGCGTGGGACTGTCTGGGAGGCCTGTGGGTGTCCTATCCTAGCAGGGGGAGAAGAGAAGAGCAGAGAGGAGATGTGTGTGTGTGTGTGTGTGTGTGTGTGGGGGGGGGGGGGGGGCAGAGAGTGGGCTGGGCTGGCCTGGACTAGACTGCTCCTCCTGCTGCCTTGGGGTGCAAAGACACCGCCCACATATCTATTAGGGTCAAAGGTCAGACGGACAAGGATTTACGACTAAGGAGAGGTGTGGGAGGTGGGTACATTTATAAATACCTTGTGTGTGTGTGTGTGTGTGTGTGTGTGTGTGTGTGTGTGTGTGTGTGTGTGTGTGTGTGTGTTAAAACATTTTAGTTTAATATGCAATTTGTAGTCTTCAGAGTGTTTATTAGTGCATGCATATTTCATTATAAGGTAGGTAATTCTTTGAGTGCATACATATGTCAGTGAGATGGTGAAGACATTCTTAGTGTGTGTGTGTGTGTGTGTGTGTGTGTGTGTGTGTGTGTGTGTGTGTGTGTGTGTCTCCAGATGAGTAGAGGCCTTCCTCAGGCCAAAGTTTCAATGCATTTGAAGAGTGTCTCTGTGTCTGTGTGTGTGTGTTTATTCAATGAATACGTGTGCTCTGCTCTGCTCTGCACCCCATCTTCACTCCTGTTTATTTTACTCTCTTCATGCTATTTATTTATTTACCTTCTGTGGATGCCGACTGAACACTGAATCCCAGACCTCTGCAAACTCTTGGTCTATAAATCTGCTGCCACCAGAGTGTGTTATGTTGCTTGGGATTTCCCACCGTGCATGCAATCACTTTGCAAGTATTGGAAATATGTTTAATTGAATTATCCACAATATATCAGTGTGCATGCAGTATGTGTGTGTGTGTGTGTGTGTGTGTGTGTGTGTGTGTGTGTGTGTGTGTGTGTGTGTGTGTGTGTGTGTGTGTGTGCATGTGTGTGTGAGTGTGTGTGTGCATGTGCGTGTGTGTGTATCTGTGTGTGTGTGAGTGTGTGCGTGAGTAAGAGAGAGAGAGAGAGAGAGAGAGAGAGAGAGAGCATGTGTCAGAGCAGCAGCAGCCCCTCCCTCCTTTGCTGCCACATCAACAGTGGGAATGCATTGGAAGCATGTGGGAAGAAAAGAGAGAATGAAAGACGAAGACCTAAAAGCTCTAAAACACCCTCCTCCCTCTTTGGCTGTCTGTGCTACAGACAAAAATGACTCAGACGTACCAGGAAGTGTGTGTGTGTGTGTGTGTGTGTGTGTGTGTGTGTGTGTGTGTGTGTGTCGTGTGTGTGTGTGTGTGTGTGTGTGTGTGTGTGTGTGTGTGTGTGTCGTGTGTGTGTATGTGTGTGTGTGTGTGTGTGTGTGTGTGTGTATGTGTGTGTGTGTGTGTGTGTGTGTGTGTGTGTGTAAAAGAGACAGAGAGAAACAAAGAGAAAGACTGTGATTGTTGATGATTAATGTTAGTTGGAGGTAAATTGTCCGTGTGAGGTAACTGCATGTGAATGCACCCATATCTGTCTCTTGAGAGTAAATCATGTAGCTTTGCCAAGAGAGAGCAGAGGGTCAAAACAAATGGATGCCGTCAGAAAATATTTATTTCTGTTGGCTGAAAATAAGAAGTAGAAATGATGAAGCACCACAAGTTCTTATAAACAGAAGCACTGAATAAGCTAATAGATAAAGAACTTGCAGTGTCATTAGTATGTGATGGCTTTGGAAAATGTGAGGGGAGGGACTCCGTCACTTCCTCTACCGTCTGGTGGGGTCTATCAGCTGGAGGGAGATAGAGTAGTGATGTGTCTGAGGGGAGACACACACACATACACACACACACACACACACACACACACACACACACACACACACACACACACACACACACACACACACACACACATATGATTAATTGTTTTGTCTTTTGTTTACTTTTGTGTACACACTACTTGTACTTGGTACTACTGGAAATGCTTTGGACTGAGAGAGAGAGAGAGAGAGAGAGAGAGAGAGAGAGAGAGAGAGAGAGAGAGAGAGAGAGAGAGAGAGAGAGGGAGAGAGAGCATGTAGGGTGACGTGTCTGTGGGCTCTATATTGCTGCCTCTGTAACAGGGCTGCAGAGGGTTGGCCACGTGTTCACCAGCCTCACTAGCCACATGTTCATGGAGAGAAAGCCTGCAGATGCTCTCCACACAGACACTAACATTACTGACTCAACTAACTAACTGACCTATAAGCCCAAACCATACACTACTGTGCACACACACACACACACACACACACACACCATAATGCTGTTTATCCTCACTTATTTCATTCTGCTCAGAAATAATTGTGAATTACTATTTCTACTACATGCTTTATAATGAGTACACTACACCACTAAACACAGACTAATTCTTCTTATTGTTTGATTAAATCAACCAGAGTAACCAAAATGAGTAAAGTATTTAGTGTGTTTGCAGCAGTATATATGATCATGTGAAGAAACTGATGCCACAGCCCTAAGGCTTGAAAAACGTTGGCAGCTCAAACGAAGATTAAGAATGTGAGACCCACATGTATAGAGATGAGCAAACATGATTTTGCAAGATTTGATTCACTTTGCTGTCATGGCTCGATGCAGCTTGTGATTTTCAGATATGACGATTGGTTTTGCTTTGGGAAAGATAATCAGGAAATAGATATTAGAGATGGGGGGTGAATGAAAGGAAGTAATAATAATTGTGAAATAAACTAGATGTACCGCGTGGCGGTACAAAATATGACCGCCGCTCAGTTCTGCACATTTTCTGCATATATATGATGCTTGTCAACTTGTTTGTAACTCTATATTGAATGAAACTTGCCTCATCCGAGGTCAGTGCCGGCGGCCATCTTATGTGTGTCACAAGTATGGAAATGCCTGTGACCAGTCAGTAGGCCTACCGCTTGGGTGGAGTGGTTGGCAATGAATGAGTAAATGAAGCAAAAATATTAAATAAATAATTTTAGCTGCAAGGTAAAATAGTTTAGATAAGTCACAGTCAGTTATTTTGGCTGAGAAGTAATTAATCCAGCCGTGTTACTACCACCAGTGAACAGCACAGGAAGCGGCGACGATCCCACTGAAGCTAGCTGCTACGCCAACCTTCAGTGGGATCGTCACCACTTGTAGCTGCTTCAGTGGGATCGTCGCCGCTAGCTAGCTGCTACGCTAACCTTCAGTGGGATCGTCGCTGCTTCAGTGGGATCGTCACCGCTAGCTAACTGCTACGCCAACCTTCAGTGGGATCGTCGCCTCTTCCTGTGCTGTACAGGTGGTAACGCAGCTGGATTACTACTCGGCCAAAATAACTGACTGTGACTTAACTAAACTATTTTACCTTGCAGCTGCAAACAATGAAATGATTAATAAAACTATAATTTATTTAATATTTTTGCCTCATTTACTCATTCACTCCACCCAAGCGGTACTGCCTGGTCATGGGCATTTCCATACTGGTGACACACATAAGATGGCCACTGGCACTGACCTCAGATGAGGCAAGTTTCATTCAGAGTTTCATTCAATATATTCGGAGTTTCATTCAATATATTCGGGACTTCATTCAATATATTCGGGACTTCATTCAATATATTCGGAGTTTCATTCAATATATTCGGGACTTCATTCAATATATTCAGAGTTTCATTCAATATATTCGGAGTTTCATTCAATATATTCAGGACTTCATTCAATATATTCAGAGTTTCATTCAATATATTCGGCACTTCATTCAATATATTCGGGACTTCATTCAATATATTCGGAGTTTCATTCAATATATGCGGGACTTCATTCAATATATTCAAGGTTTTCTTTCATTCAATATATTCGGAGTTTCATTCAATATATTCAGGACTTCATTCAATATATTCAGAGTTTCATTCAAGGTTTTTTCCCTGAACGGCTTGCCATAGAAAACATCAGTCCTGGATTTATTGACTTAGAAAATAAACTGAAACTACCATTCCTCCTGGGGGAAGTTGATACTTTTACTCAAATAGCCTCAGACTACTTACAGTCTTGCCACATTTTAAGGGTAGAGTCCACATGACCATCATCAAAATATCCACCAGTGCTTTTTCTTAATTTTATCTTTTTCTTATTATTATTATTCCATATGTTTGTTTAAGTTGCATTTTATTTATTTAGTCACTACTTACTATTGTAATTCTCATTATTATTGTCATTATTATACATTAATGCTTTGGCAATATTGTATTTTTTTACATTCATGCCAATAAAGCTTATTGAACTGAACTGACAGGCCTATCACCCCAAACCTGTAACGCTTTGGCTTAATAGCACCATCTACAGGTCAGTAATTGTACAGTCATTAAATGTACATATAAATTCATTTGTTTTATAGCCCCCCATGGATGAAATTCCACAAAACTTGACATATTCCCACAGGATGTCAGGTTCATCATACACATTAAATTTGGTGCAGTTCCTAACATCTGATCTAAAGATAGGGGCAATTAAAGCCGTATAATATTGCATTTTAATTTTTTACCATGGGGGGGCAAATCACAAATGACTGGTTATGAGCTAAGTTGATGTGGGCTCTTGAGACCAACATTCCATAAAAATTTCATCATCCTCAATATCACGGGTCAGGTAGTTTTTTAGGAAAAACTACATTTTTGGGGTTTCGGGGGGCGCAGCGCAAAGATGGAGTGGCCCCCGGGGACCAAACGAAATTTTTCCGTAAAAGTCTACAGGGGCTACATGCCCACCAAGTTTCATGTGCCCCGGTGTTACGGTGTCCCGGGAATCGTTGACCAAAAATTCAGGAAGTA
>JAODXP020000015.1:29884126-29904126 GCA_027497455.2 Sardinella longiceps | reverse complement strand
GTATACTGTATTTGGCAGCTATATTTGATTTACATGCATCTCAAGTGCTGACTTGTACAACACACCAGCACTCACACTCATGCGAACACACACACACACACACACACACACACACACACACACACACACACACACACACACACACACACACACACCCCTGCTGTGTATGCAAGCCAGAGGAGTAGGAGGCCTTTGCTATCCCATCAGCCACCTGTCCCATTTTCCCAGGGTGTAGCAAACCCCACCTAGCTTGAGCCCTGAGCTCCACTGCTGTTTACCCTGCTCCACCTCCACTACACCACCTCACATAGCTGCAGGGGGAAGAACACTCCAAATGTACTCCAAACACTGCGGCTAAGCTTTCATAAATAGTCACAGTGTTACTAAATAAACCTCTTTGATTGTAAATAAATGGCACTTGCATGGTGAGACGTGAGGGGCTGTTTGAAAATGACAGGGAATTTAGTTAGTGATCTGCAGATTTGAGGATCGTTTTATAAAACAGGTAACAAATGGGCATTTTAGTTTTCAGCAGCATTGCATCTCAAACAAAATGGTTCAGCGTTTATCATGAAGATTATAGGGCGGTCTATCTGTTATTCTAAAAATCTCATTAAAGTAAGGCAGCATTCAGACTGAACACGGTTTTCACCTCCAAATACACAAGTCTTCTGAAGTAGTTTGTGACAAAAGCATGCAAGGTTAAAAACAATGACTGTATGTAATATACAGTCATTGGTTGAAACTTATGTGAATCTTGTTGCTTTGATTGCATATAGCTACAATGCAAACTCCCTAACTTGGCTATAACTGGCAGCAAAGAAAAGGCAACCTGAACTATTGATTTTGAGCGCCTCACCTTTTTATCTGGATTTATGCACCTTGCTTCTTTTTCACCCTTGCTCATATAGACACAAGGCGCATAGCAGAGGTCATGTCACATCGTTCCATTGAGAAACAATTTAATCGAAAGGCTGAAGTCTGAAAGGTCCCTATAAGTAGGCCTAGTGACTGTCAAGATTCTTTTGGGGGAATCCTTTATAGTATGACGGCATTGGACGACCCCACAAGGGACCGTGTTCACACTGTGGTCCTTGACTCCCAGGGGAAAGTTAGCAGGGTCAGTGAGCAGTCCATTTTTTTTGCAGTACCTTCAGTTGGGGGCCAGTAAATGTGGAAAGTAAAGTAAAATCTTGGAGGCTAGGTTTCTAATGTGCCCATAAGGGCTACTATGTGTCTTCTTCAGATGAGAGAACAAGAGAGGGAGGGAGAAAAGGAGGTGAAGAGAGTGAAGAAGAGAGAGAAAAAGAGGGAGATAGGCAGAGCATTACAGTATTCATATGCTGTTCAGTTGTGAGTGGTGGGTGGTTACTTCAGTATTCTGCCAACAGAGGGCATTTGAGAGCACTGAGGGAAGATGGAGGGAGGGAGAGTCAGAGTGAAGAGTCGACACAGAAAAAAGTACAAGTGAGCAAAGACCTTTCCTGGGATAAAAAGAGGAAGCAAGACAGAATTAAGCTTGATAAAAACACATAGTGTAGAACATTTGCGAAAGAAAGAAAGAAAGAAAGAAAGAAAGAAAGAAAGAAAGAAAGAAAGAACAAACTAATGAAAGAAAGAAAGAAAGAAAGAAAGAAAAAGGAAGAAAGAAGTAGAATGGAGAAGAGAGAGAGAGAAACAAAGAGAGGGAGAGTGAGATGGGGGAGGATGAGAACTTGAGGGACCAGAGGAAACATGAGCCAGTGGAGAAAGAAAAACTCAGAGGCAGAGGAATATTTCTGGGTGGAAAATTTGAATGGGACAGAGAGCTGCTAGCCACATCAGACTGGCTGCTTTTCAACATCAACTCTCCAGCAGCTCTCCAGCCTACTGCCTTCCCACTGAGAAACAGAGACATGAGAGACAGAGAGAAAGAAAGAGAAAGCGAGAGAGAGATAGAGGTAGAGAGACCTACGGTCTAACCATAGATGTGAACCTCCACCATCTTCTATTTCAGTGCACAGTAGTTCTCAAACAAACACACAGACAGAGAGAAGATCAGAGACAAGGTGAGAAGGCAGGAAAGTCAGCAGGGACATTGGATGAGACGGGGACAAAAACAGACCATCTTCCAAAGCAAGCCCAAGGTTCTCATGGGTAATACAAGTAGGACAGTGGGGCCTGAGGAAGGAAGTGACATTGATGTCAGGCTACTAACTGCCACCAAAACAGACTGAAATACATTTGAAAAGAAAAATTGTGAGACAGATTAAGTGGAAGAGAGAGGGAAAGAGATAGAGAAAAAGAGAAACTAAAGCAGAGATATTGTGTGAGACAGAGACCAAGAGTTAGGTTTCAGTCCACCCACGACTGCATTTTCTTTTTTTTCTCCTCTATTTTTCTGTCTTTTTTTGTTGTTGGAGAGCCTCAAGATCCTGGGTGCCCGCCCAGTGGGTGGGGCGTCTTAAAAGCCTTCCGTGGTTCCCCTTGTGGAGGGAGACCAACCATACTGCACTGTAGACATTGTCAGCAGACGTCACTGCGAACACTCAGACTCCCAGGATCTGCAAATGTCTTACACAAAATCCACCATTACTGCAGTACTTTTGCTGCAGTTTCCTCTACAGTATTCCAGCAGTGTTGAGTTTAACAGCTGCAGTCTTCCGTCACACGGGATTACGGGATGTGCAAAACACCCCAGAATGTAAATGTGGGTCAACAGAAGTATACTATACTCTATGCTAATACTCTACTATACTATACGTACAGGTGAATTTGAGTATTAGTGAGTGAGTTTTACTTCATTTGTAACTCTGGAAGAATCACGTTGAATGCTAGCCTACAGTACATCCAGCTCTTTGCTTTGAGGCACTGCTGGAGTCTGCTTCCAGACATGGAGAGAATCTGTGCCGAGATCTCGTGCCAGATAAATGACCAGACATGTGTTTTTTGGACCCTTGCTACATCACCATTCAGTGTGTGTGTGTGTGTGTGTGTGTGTGTGTGTGTGTGTGTGTGTGTGTGTGTGTGGAACGCTGTTTGAACATCTCCAGTCCCAGTCCCCCTGCTGGAGAAACATGTCCGGTGTCCAGACAGGAAGGGGGGAACAAGCAGAGAGGGACCCTGAAACTACAGTACTGCAAACACCCCCCCGCCACACACACACACAGTGAACTCAACTCCTCACACCAGTGTGTGTGTGTGTGTGTGTGTGTGTGTGTGTGTGTGTGTGTGTGTGTGTGTGTGTGTAGCAGACATGTTCAGAGGAGGAGTGGCGAAAAGCTCATGCTGAGATGTGGAGGGGCTCGGAAAGAGTGTGAGGGGGAACAGAGAAAGAGAGAGAGAGAGACTATGTGAGCTAAGAGAAAGAGGGAGAAGCAGGAGAGACAGCTGAGAGAGTGTGGGAGAGTATACGTCATACACAAAACTAGCAGAGAGAGAGAGAGAACAGGAGAGCAAGAGAGATAAGAAAGGCACTGAAGAACTTAGTAGCCTCATAGAGAGATTTCTGATTTTACCTGCAGATTAGATCTCCCATTCTTACAGTACAATCTCACTCAGAAGCCAGATTAATGACATCTCTGAGGCACTTTAATCACAATTACAATTTTTATTACATCCGCCAAGGAGGTTATGTTTTCGGTCTCGTTGGTTTGTCTGTCTGTTTGTTTGTTTGTCTGTTTGTTTGTCAGCAGGATAACTCGAAAAGTACAACACAGATTTGGATGAAATTTTGGGACAATGTGTATATTGAGACAAGCAAGAGCTGATTAAATTTTGATGGCGATCGGTGATCCAGAACATGATCTGGAATGTATATTGTGTCTGTGACCACATTGCCTTGGCGGAGGTCTGCGCTCTCTGAGCGCTTTTCTAGTTCTCCATTAGTTTGGTTCATTTTTTCGAACAGATATTACATTCTCAAAATAACATGGACAAACCTCCAATCCACTTGACAATCGTTCACAAAAAAATCATTAGATCATTAATTTCCTTAAACTGTAAATGTCTTACATGTCCCAGTGTATCAGTACATCTTTGCAAATGATTAAGTAGGCTACAGGAACCCTACATTTTGCACAATATCCAGGTGAATAGATCCTGCTGATCCAAAATTCATTTTTAGTTTGTTCTCTACAAAACATGTCAGTGTAGCCGGAGTCGTTCTCATCGCACTCAGGTCTCAAACTTGCCACTTTGTCAACTAAATTTAACCCATGGCATGGAAGTTGAACACTCTAATCTCTGAACTAAAAGCCCAGGCTTCAAACTCAGCAGTTAGAAGCGCCCATTAAGGAATTGAGTTGGGAGGATTTAGGCAAGGCAAGGCAAGTTTATTTATATAGCGCATTTCATACACAAAGGCAATTCAATGTGCTGTACAAAAATAAAAGCAAGTACAGTAATAGGTAGAAAGTAAGAGCACACGTATTGTCGCCAGCTATCTATCATCCGTTACATCAGCATCATTTCATTGTATAAGTTACGATATGCACAATAAATACTCTGTTCAAACCTAATATGATTATGTATAATAGCCTATATGAATGTCTTGGAAAATTGTATTTATTCTGTGGCTGTTCAGGTGTTCAGTATTTGTCAGAAATTACTTGAAAGGTAGACATGAAGGATATTTCAATAGTTTTCAATGGTTTTCTCTACCGTAGTGACATGACATTAAACATTTTGACTTGCACAAATGCTTACACAATGCCAAAAGGACGATGCATTTTGTGGGTACTGACTTTTTATATGAGAGAGAGGAAGTGGGGTACAGAGTTCGAGCCTCATTGGGTAAAGAACTTGTGCTAGAATCAAGCCTGGCTTCATAGGCCAGATGCCATAGGTAAATTAGGTAACTATGTGATATGTATGGGACAGGGACGGGCTTCATTAACCCCTGAAATACACGATTCATTAATTGACATCTTTAATAAGCCGTTTGTGTGTTCAGATTAGAAAAGAGTTGTGATATTTTGCTAGTGTTTTGTGTGAAGAGCACAGTATGAATTGCAAAGATGCTTTCCTGTCCAGGGCCTCAGCTTGAGTCTACTGTAGCTGCAGCCTTTTATCTGAGCAGCAGGAGGATTATTAACAGCTGTCACTGTGTCTAGCTAGAGGCCTGCATTCTCCCTGGCCCTCTTTCGCCTGCTCACTCTGTCCCTCCCTCTCACTCTCATTCTTTTGCATATTCTTTCTCTACACATGCAAACATGCTCTTGCCTTTTTCACAGTCAAACACACACACACACACACACACACACACACACACGCACGCACGCACGCACACACACACACACACACACACACACACACACACACATGCACAGACACACAATGCACAGAGTCCTAAATTCAGAACATTGCCCACACCACTGCCATTGTGTGCCAAGACTGGTATTAAGTTGATACTGGCTCATGCCTCACTGATAACAACATATCGTTAATCTCCCCTACATCAGGTGCGTGCTCTCGATATTTAATGTTGTTGTGTCATTTTACTGTGTCTGCTATATCAAGCCCTTTCAATTGTTTTGTACAAGCAGTATAACCTGTAGACCTCATAAGAGACATAAGTCACAGAACAAAGGCACACATACAGGTGTGAGCATCTATGACACAAATCACACGTACGTACACATAAGCGTCTATGACACAAAGGCACACACACACACACACACACACACACACACACACACACACACACACACACACACACACACACACACACACACATCTGAGCATCAATGACACAAAGGCAAACACACACATACACACACACACATTTGAGCATCTATGGGGATGACTCACAATTCCTTCAGTAATCAGGAGCATCTGGAGGTAACTGGGTCTCACATGGTTCCAGTGGGTGTGTGCTAATGTGAGCCATGGTTTGACTAAGCCCCAGCCCCTGATTGACAATACTTCAGAAACCCATTCACACTGATGAAAACAAGTATTTTTGTGCTACAAATTTCTTTAGAAAACACCCTTATTAGAAGAAAGAAACCTATCTGCTGTTACTGCAAGTAGAATGCATTATTGTGTACAGTAGAGAGTTTTTGAATCCAAAACACAGCATGCACACACAGCATGTTTTTTAGTACTACAATCCTGCACATGAACTGCAAGTCATATCTTCAAAACTGACATAAAAAACCTGCTTCACAGATCACATTCACAGACAGACGATTTGAGAAACGACAGTTTCTATGACAAGCTGTAAGTCCTTGATAAAGAAAACATGATTGCCATGCCTCTTGTGTGAAACATCAGTGTGACAGATTTAATAGCCTTTATTTATAAAGACTTTTCATCTCAGGAGCTTACAGAAATAAAACACAGCAAGCAGTCTTGCACAGTTCACAAGTCCTTTCAATACTACTGCATGTCATTTTCTGTGTCCAAGTGGCAGCTGCTGGTTGGAATTAAAGTGAACTCGGCAAGTACCATATAGAGAGCACATAGCCATTAACACAACCTGTGACTGGACAAATTACAGCCTTTATGGGTTGAAAGAAAAAAATTGAGTTCACACACTTACCCAGTGCTTACAGGACACTCTCAACCCATGGATGAAACAACATTTACATGTAGAGTGAGCATAATATAGAAGCTATAGTATAAAGCAAAATATATAGAGAGTGTTTCACCTGCCCAAAGAAAAAAGGTTGCATGTATGCATACAACTATACTGTTTGTGTCATATTAACTTATAAGGCTTTTTATTTTTACTCAGATAAATTAGATCTGTTGTGTGTGTATGTCCTGACAATGTTGCTGGTGAAAATGATGATAATGTGCAAATAATGAAATAATTAAAGTTAACTGAAAAAAATGATGTTATAATTGTTTAGTAACACAGATTTGGATGAAAAGTTATGAATTTACACAGTAAGTCATGCTCAACATGATTTAAAAACACAAAATGCATCTTGAAAGTTTACAAATTCCATTCAGTCGTAAGCTGCCATTGTTGTAAAAAGTGACATCATAGATGACATTTTTACCCACAAAGCATTGAGACATAAACCCAATGGCAGCTTACAGTCTCTGCAAATGAAGGGATTTTTTAAAAGTTTGAGTAAAAGTGTTTTTTTTAAGTGTTTTTACTGTAAAATGTGTTAGATACTGTACAGCTGATACAAATATCAATCATATACGGTAAACTTGTCTTACTAGCAGGGATCCTCTTAAACATTCAGACAAAACAGTACCATCACAAAACAGAAATCCATTGTGAAGATATGGGATTTTATTATTTATTTTTTTTTACTATTCCTTAATGCTCTCTCAGGCACATCTCTTTAAACTGCATTGAGATAAAGAAACTTTGCCATTGCTATTGCTTTTAGGCCAGAGAGTTGTAGCCTTTTGTAGAAGGCTCAGACTGAGGCATTGGGCTGCAGTTGGTGAGCACGCAGCAGACGAAAGGAGAGCTGAGCTCATATTGGAAGCAGCTGTGGGTGTCTTGGCTGGGGTGCAGATGGGACTCTCATCAGAGGGTCAGACCAGCCTGAAAGCAGGCTCAAGGGGGTGGTCACATACGGGCCCTGTGGATGCATGTATCTCAATGTGTGTGTGTGTGTGTGTGTGTGTGTGTGGAGAGAGAGAGAGAGAGGAAGAGAAAAACAAAAGGAGTGTCTCCACACTTACTGTACCTTCCTCTTCTAAAGAGTTCTAAAGCTTGAAGTCAGATGTATGTGTCTGTGTATACTTTTATGTATATAAAACATAATAAACTATCCTTGCCATGCAGCGAGTTTGTTTGTTTTCACTCTTGAGTTATCTAATGTAATTTCACTGATATTGTTTCAGAGTTCAAAATCCAGAATCAATTTAGGATGAATAAATAAATTTAATTGGTGGTGTTTTTCAATGAAATAGTTATTTAGGGTGGAGTTAGACAACTTTAAGTTCAACACCAATAAGTAGATTAATGAATGAAAGATGTTTGAAGATCTAGATGTTTGAGGTGAAGGGCCCCCATGTCCTGTTTGCCTGGGGCCCCCTAAGTACCCTGAAACGGTCCTGGTTACTGTCATACAGTTCTCCATCACCACGTCTCTAGACTGGGTCCTTTGAGGTTTGACTCGTCCCATCCCCACAGCTCAGACTGAGTCATGTACTGTAGCTGGTGGGACTTGTCTGGACGAGAGGCAGAAGCCCAGTCAGTCTGGGCTATACATAGGCTGGCAGCATGGGTTAAAGGCCGTCTAATTGTCACTTGCCGAATGTGGGATGTGGTGGTGGCAGTAAGCCTGAGTGTCCTTATGCTAACCTCACGCTCAGCCAGCATATCCACTAGATATACAGTACAAAACTTTAGATCCAATAGATCCAAGTCCACATGTGCAGTATGCTAGTATAGGTCTTAGAGGGATAATCCACTATTTGGGAAAATGCATTAATTTTCACCTCCCCTCAAGTTAAACAATTGAATTTTACCTTTCTCCAATTCATCCAACCGTTCTCTGTGTCTGACTGTAACATTTTCAGCTCCAGTCTAACATAGATCATTGCATTAGATTAGGCCATAGTATCTCGACTTAGCATCTTGTTCAAAAGTGATTTAGAATTCTAATATTTTTACTCCACCATAGTTGCAAAGTTTACAAAAGTTAACAGAAAATGAAATCTGGCAATTGTCTAGTCTGATATGACATGGAGCTATACTTTCATTCCAGTGTAGTAATCAAGGAAATTTGCTTCCACATCTGAAAATAGCCCCTCCATGTGTCCAAATCAAGTAGTGCAAGGTGGATATATTATTATAATGCCAGAATGAGAGACTCTCACACACACACGCAGGAATATTACTTGTACAGTAGGTGGAATGGAAGCCCTGCAGTATCTCACTAGCCTTGACTATCTCTGTACCCCCCCCCCCCCCCACACACACACACATACACACACACACAGTCACATCGGTGGTGTGCCACTTTATCCTTACTAATTATTATCAATACTAAGTTGCAATAATATACAGAAGGTAGTGTATCTTACATGTAACTGATTGTGAAGAGGCAAGTGCTAGGGATGGGGGGATGGGGGGGGCAGCAAGAGCAGCTGGGGCAAATGAGACGGAGGTGAGTGAGAGGGAAGGAAGGAAGAGTGTGCACTGTGAGCAGCCTCTCTCCCATCGCTCCATCTCCCTCTCTCTCTCACACACACTTCAAATATAAAGAGGGCATTCATCCCAGAGCCATGGCATAGAGCGCTGGCCCGATCTGCTTCATGTTTCCCCAGGAAATGTCCACTTAGTTCTGGGAGCACTGGGGCTTCCCACAACACCTTTGATTCCGGGCTTGTCCAAATATCCACCGGAAGATTACCCGAGGGGCAGCCCCACCGACGGGAGTTCCCATCGGGGTCAACTAAACAAACCCACGAGCCGCAAAGACAAACTGAGGACAGAGGCGCCTGTAGTGATAAGCTGTCAGGATTAAAAAACAAATCCCACACCTCCAGTACTCCAGGTATTTCAAAGATCCACTCTGGTCATGGACCAAGCAAGGCAGGCACAACTCTGTTGGCTCCACATGCTTGATTCAGACATGACCAAAATGAGGATTACAGTGCCTGTAAGACAGGCACAGGTGTAACAGGTGCATGTCTGCATGCCATGCTTGATGCCGCTCATGCTCTGGGTTTTCGCAACCATGTCTCAAACACACATACATAAACTCACAGCACATCCATAATGATAAACTGTGCACAGATTTGGTTTGCTGGATCACTTTAAGATCAATATTTAAAATGCTAATAGGTTGATAAATAACATTAGTTCATTCACATGAGGACAGAATTACTGTATCACAGGCCAGTGAGGACAGAAATATTGTTATAGTTCCAACTGTGTCAATTTTAAAAGTGTGTAATTAAATAGGGGTGAGGTGGACTTCCACAGTAAGTTGAACACTTGCTGCCAGGGCCGGTTCTAGGCATAGACAAACAAGGCGGTCGCCTAGGGCACCAAATATCAGGGGGGCATCACAATACATTTCTTACTTTCTTTCTTCAGTTTTTCTCTTATATTTTTAGAAAAGGGGGGGGGGGGGCAAAACTAGGGCCTAGGGCACCAAAAAGGCTAGAACCGGCTCTGCTTGCCGCATCTTAAAAATTCCAAAAACATAAGAAAAATGGTATCATAAGTAAACATTTTGATCCAAGTCATGCAAAATGGCATGGAAGGTTGATTTTAATATTCCTTTACCCACAAAAACTCACATTGGTCAAATATATTACATTTCTATACCAGAAAAGCACCTAGAGATTCATGCCAGGGCAATAGAGTCACTGGAGTTCATATAAATTATAATTCATATAAACATCATAATAAACATGACATAAAGATTGTGTGTATAACAAGTTGAACAAAACTGCAACTTTTAAAAAATATGCATACATGTGTTGCCCTCTAGTGGTCAAATCATTCAATGCAGGCAACAGATGTCTAACTGCATTCTTTATTCATTTTGTCATTTCTTTATGTCATTTTTGACAAAAGATTTAGGCGTCTTGGTGCTCCGTGTCTTTGGATACTGCCTTCAGTGGACCCACATCCTTTAACACATCCAATGATGCTTAAGAAGTTAAATATTAAGATTTGTGAAGCATGGATCTACTATTAATGGTTTGCCGTTAGGCAGATGCTTCTCACCCAAAACAAAGGAGGTCTTGTGGTCCTTGAGTTTTGACTCTGACTAAAGCTTGTTCCTTCATTATAAAAGACAGGCTTCTTTTTGCAATGTACATTACTAAGGTTATATGAAGTTGTAGTAATACCCTCAGATGAAAGGATTAAATGCAAATGTAAAAACAGAAATAAACACAAATGATGCAGTACTGAACTAAACATATGTGTAAAACACTTAAACAACTCATTCTACTACTACTAAAACTACTACTAATTCTAAATTATTAATCAATATTACTAATAATAACAATAAATAATGTTGTTATTTAGAAAGTTCCCCACAACTGCAATACATTTTTCTGTATAGAAAACAAAATATTTCTAAAATGTCATTATTCTGTATAAAAGTCTCTTGGCACAGAGAAATCATGTACTGTACAAGAACAGGTCTGTACATCTGTTAAAAAAAAAAAAAACCTGATGTTTGATGCCATGTAAGGAGACATCCCTCATGCTCAAAATGCAATACACTTCAGGTGATTTTTGAAATAATGCAGATGCAGTTTAAAATCTCTGTCTTCATTCCCAGGATTCCGGTATTTTCTGTATTCTGCAGTTTTTTTATATGGCTGGTGCCCAATATCCAGCCCACGACAGGAAGCCACGAACAGATGCCCTAAGCCATCCATGAAGAATTCTGGTGTGTGTGTGTGTGTGAGGAGGGTGAGGAGGAGGAAGGATAAAGAATTAGTACAGCCCTCTTAGTGCACTCATATTAATTTTCTAATCTAATGTGCTGCAAATATTCTTCGAAAAATGATTTTGTCTGTTAAAGGGGAAGTTCACTTTTTAGCAAGTTTAGCCCCTTTTCTGGAGTGCCTAGGATGAAATAGAATCATCAACACCAAAATTTTGACGACTGCTCCTGTCTCTGATATCTGGCTCATTTAGAACCCCTTTTCTGCTTCAGAATGGCTTGCTTTGTGCATGTCCATGTTGTCTTAAAACAAGTGCAGCTCACCAAGTGGTAAGTAGTTTCCGTTGATGTTCCAAAACACTTGTCATAGCGAAATACAGTTCCTATCAAGCTTTATACCACATATAACATGACAGAAACTGTATTTCGCTATTAAATTATAATTGTTTTGGAACATCAATGGACATCACTAACCACTTGGTGAGCACAAGTTCAACACATGTTCAACTTCCAATCATCGAACATGCAAGTGTCAAGTGCAATTTTACACGCCAAATATTCAGGCAGGGTACTGCAATAGTCTTTTTGCCCAAGCTCTCGTAACTGATCAAAACCAAGGGGGAATTTATTTTTTAGATTACGGGCTTGTTTCAAATCCTGAAATGACCATCCTGGGTTTGAATTTAAATTAAATTGAATTGAATTGAAGCCACATTGAATTGAATTGAGGCCACATGAAAATATCCTCCCATTCTTCCTTACATCATTTTGACTATCTCAGAACATACCAGAGTGAGCTACTCTCTTCAGCTTGGGATCAAAGCCCACCCTGCGGACAGCATCTGTCCTGGCCAGAAAGAAGTTGACCACTCCGTCCACCACAACACAGTCCTTAAAGCCAGGCAGTGGACCGTGGGCCTTCTTCTGAAAACGTGAGAGACAGCCCCCTCCTCGTCCACCCCTTCCTCATGTCCCAGTGAAAAGTAGAAACGGACTTTGTCGACAGCCCCACCCAGCTGTGTGCCAGACCAAACAAAAAGAAAGTTAGGGTGCAACTAAGCAATTAAAGGAGAAGTTCAGTGTGATAAGGACCCAAAGTATCCACCTTATTCCTGGGCCCACTGCTGTAGCAACGAAAAGGGGTGGACACTTTGAGAAACGTTTGTTGTACAGGCTCATGGTCAGACCAAAGTCAAAGTTTGGTTCATTTTTTCAAACAGATATTACATTCGTTCACAAAAAATGTATTATATCATTCATTTCCTTAAATTGTAGATGTCTTACATGTCTCAGTGTATCAGTACATCTTTGCAAATGATTGAGTAGCCTACAGGAACCCTAAAAAAGACCAATGTCTCCAGAGCTTTGAAAGTCGATGGCAATCAGGCTAGTTTCCAGGGGTACCCAGCTAGGTGTACGTGGCCAAATCACTGTTTTAAACCATAGAAAGGCTCAAAATAGCTCCACACCATGTTTATAGTATAATGACAACTTCCAACATTTAAAACTAGGCATTGAAAACTTAGTAACTGTTCAGATAGCTACTTACCACCTAGCTGAATGTTTCCGGAAGCTACAACTAGCAAGTGGTTTTCACCGGCCTACACGGACATGTCAAAATTCTGCGCTCCGGTAAACGTTCCAAATTTTTATGATGTTGCAATATACTTTGGGTCATCATCACACCGAACTTCTCCTTTAAGCAAACCACTTAGCCAAACCAGAATGAAGGTAAACTAAACTGAAACATGATGAACTGGTGAGTCCAGTTCTATTGCTCTGAACAAATTCTGGTCTGTCTTTTGACATCAGGTGATGTCAGCTACGCTGCGGCGGTCATAATAATAGCAGAATAACCCATTTTATCTCAATTTAATTTCAGCACCTCAAAATGCTTGGCATGTATGCATGCATGACAACGTCATGGCATGCTCCTAAAGAAATGACAGCGTCAGATGGACAGAAACATAAAACCGATGGATCACCTCTGGGACATTGAGTCAGATAATGTTGACTGCCATTGAATTGTATCAATTCCTTCATCCTCCAGGTACTGCCTACATACTCCTGCCACATAAGGACCTGTATTATCATGCATGTCAAAGAAGACCTACTGCACCAATGTAGGGTCTGACAATAGGTCCAAGGATTTCTTCCCAATACCTAATGGCAGATACAGTGGGGAGAACAAGTATTTGATACACTGCTGATTTTTCAGGTTTTCCGACTTGCAAAGTATGTAGAAGTCTGTAATTTCTATCATGGATCCTCTACAACCATGAGTGATGAGATGTAAAACAAAAATCCAGAAAATCACATTGTATGATTTTTAAATGATTATTTTCCATTTTATTGCAAGAAATAAGTATTTGATACATCCGGACTTTAAGCTCCCTCCAAAGGTTTTCTATTGGATTCAGGTCTGGAGACTGGCTAGGCCACTCCAGGACCTTGAGATGTTTCCTACGGAGCCACTCCTTAGTTGCCCTGGCTGTATGTTTTGGGTCGTTGTCATGCTGGAGGACCCAGCCACGACCCATCTTCAATGCTCTTACTGAGGGAAGGAGGTTGTTGGCCAAGATCTCACAATACATGGCCCCATCCATCCTTCCCTCAATACGGTGCAGTCGTCCTGTCCCCTTTGCAGAAAAGCATCCCCAAAGAATGATGTTTCCACCGCCATGCTTCACAGTTGGGATGGTGTTCTTGGGGTTGTACTCATCATTCTTCTTCCTCCAAACACAACGAGTGGAGTTTAACCCAAACAGTTCTATTTTTGTTTCATCAGACCACATGACCTTCTCCCAGTCCTCCTCTGAATCATCCAAATGGTCATTTGCAAACTTCAGGCGGGCCTTGACATGCGTTGGCTTGAGCAAGGGCACCTTGCGTGCACTGCAGGATTTTAATCCTTGACGGCGTAGTGTGCTACTGATGGTTTTCTTTGAGACTGTTGTCAGCTCTATTCAGGTCATTGACCAGGTCCTGCCGTGTAGTTCTAGGGTCATTCCTCACCTTCCTCATGATCACTGATGCCCCACGAGGTGAGATCTTGCATGGCGCCCCAGACCGAGGGAGATTGACAGTTGTCTTACATTTCTTCCATTTCCTAATAATTGCACCAACAGTTGTTGCCTTCTCACCAAGCTGCTTGGCCATTGTCCTATAGCCCATCCCAGCCTTGTGCCGGTCTACAATATTATCCCTGATGTCCTTACTCAGCTCTCTGGTCTTGGGCATTGTGGAAAGATTGGAGTCTGATTGATTGTGTGGACAGGTGTCTTTTATACAGGTTAACGAGTTCAAACAGGTGCAGTTAATACAGGTAATGAGTGGAGAACAGGAGGGCTTCTTAAAGAAGAACTAACATGTTTGTGAGAGCCAAATATCTTACTGGTTAATAGATGATCAAATACTTATGTCCTGCAATAACATGCAAAATAATTATTTAAAAATCATCTACTGTGATTTTCTGGATTTTTGTTTTAGATTTCATCACTTACAGTTGTAGAGTACCTGTGATAGAAGTTACAACCTTCTACATGCTTTGCAAGTGGGAAAACCTAAGAAATCAGCAGTGTATCAAATACTTGTTCTCCTCACTGTATACCAAAGATCATGGAATACTACCCTTTTCTAGTCCATAGTGGTCTCTGTGTCTTTCCATGAAAGGGTGCTATGGGTGAATCTGCCATCATCTATGGAATTTAAGAGCACCAGTGGCTTGCCATCAGGCCACCCTAATTACGTCTGTTCCGAGATATTCTCATCAGTATCCTGCTGGTGGTCATTCTGTAGGGCATGGTCGGTAGTCAACCTGTTCCTCCTTGCACAAAGGATCAGTCGGTCTTGGCAGAGCCCGTTTACAGTGAGCCATGGCACTCCCTATCATCGCCATTCAACCTGCCATTCCAATTGCAAATCCACTAGGGGGAGATCGCGGGTGATTAGAAAATCAATGGGCACCTATGAGGTGTAAGGCTAAATGTATAATTTTCACATATTTAGGGACAAAACTTTGACATGGATTTCAATTAGTGCCGTCAGTTAATAACGGCGTTAACGCAAACCTATTTTAACGCCGTCAATTTTTTAAATGTGCGATTAACACATTTGACCCGCCATTGTCTAAATATGGAATATGAAAAAATATCTCTGCCATTTCTACACCTCCCGACGTTTCAGTATGTCCTGTGTTTGTATTAGGCTACTTGAAGTAGACCGACTGCTTAGGCTACTCATGCCCACACACACACACTCACACACAGGTAGATGCGCCAATTCTGCTCTGCTGCTCCGAAGCCTGAGTTTAGTAGCCTATAATTCCGATGTCAGTGAAAACAAATATTTTACCGCCGTTGGCGTTCACTCGCATGTTCGATAGGTAGGTTGTTAATTAGCTAAGTGATTAATGATTACTGTTGTCACTTAGAAATATTCTCTCTTGAACTGAATAGGCTACTCCGCAAATATCAGTTTCAAAATTGTAGCGCGAGTGAGAGAGGAGAAACAGGTCAGAGCGCAACTGAGAGAGAGAGAATGTTTGGGAACGTCATTATTGCAATAGCTTTGTGCAGACAAGACGCATACCTGATTCTGAACGTATGACCTCGTCACTAAAATGAGAGCTTCTTGCAGGGCAATTGGCAATATGGCAGAATGCATTTTAAAGGTATGATCATGCAATGTACAGTAGGTTTACTCATGTAGACTCCTAATTCCATATTTTCATTGAATCTCTTTAAAATATAAGTTAGGATAATTTAAAGGGCCACCATCCAGTTTTTTTTGTTTGTTTGTTTTTTTGGTAAACTTGTGAACTAGCTACATAAAAGACATACAAACATCTCTCTGGCACACACTTGAAGATGTTAATAATTTATGGTAGCAAAAATCATGCTGTAACTAGGTTTTCTTTTATTTTCAAATGGTATTCACCCCACCAATCCATGTTGATAATAAATAAGAATGGGTAAAAAAAATTAAGGGACATTTAGAATAGAAAAAAAAAAAAAAATTGCGATTCATCGCGATTAATTATGAGTTAACTACGGCATTAATGCGATTAATCACGATTAAATATTTTAATCGCTTGACAGCACTAATAGTTACCATTCTATAGAGCATTGATAAACGTCTCAGGTGTCCTGTAATTAAGAAATACCGGACACAATAAGCTAAACCAGGGGTGGGCAATTATTTTGGTCGAAGGGCCACATTGGCGTTTCGATTTTCACAAATGGGCCGGGTGTTAACCGTCAACTGTTTCATGCCGGTAAATTGGCAAGTCTCAAACCAGTAGCCTCACTTTCTTCAGAGGACATGTTAACTTACAGGGTTAAACGGGGGTATTTGTATTTCATGACTACAAGAAATTTGATAAATTAGGCCCATAATCTAAGTCTCCTTGGCTAAAAGATAAATTATACCACTTTGGGAAGGCTCCGCGGGCCGGATTAAATAGCTCAGCGGGCCGCATGTGGCCCCCGGGCCTTAGTTTGCCCAGGCCTGAGCTAAACTGTCCTCCTTCTCCATAGGTGCCTATTAGATTTCTTCCACTTCCTGCCCTCCATCTGACTTCTGTGTGTAAGAATTGTGACATTGATGAAAATAACCTATTAGCTTACCACATCCAGCTCTGGCACAGCCTCCATGATCTCCACAAACTTCTCAATCCTGGTCTGATTCAGGAAGATGAAGTCATCATCCACCCACAGAAAATACTTGGTTGTGACTTGAGAGATTGCCAGGTTTCTCCCAGCAAACCAGCCCTAGACAAGGGGAACATCTCTGATGTACTTGAGTCTACCAAGCCATGCACCAAAACACCCAGTGCACCCAAGAAATGAGAACAGATTTTACCATATCTGGGGGCATGATGTACTGATCGATGTTGTGACCTTCTATCTTCTCTATCACATGGCTGTCATCTGCAATGATGACTCGAATGTCAGGGTACCTTTCTCTGATGGATTTGATCAAAACCTTCAGCTCTTTGTATCTTAAGAATGTCTTGGTGGTAATTGTCACTTGAGAATTAATATCTGGTTTGAATGAGAGGAAACAAAAAGAAGAGTTCAAGGCATCTATCAATTTTTTCATCAATTTTTTTCATCCAATTCTTTTCATAAATGTGCTATGCCACTATTCTCCTACCATTGTTAAGAATGTCACTTTAACATTAAGCATTGTATTGTTGTAACTACAGCAATTCTACTACAGGTTACACAAGGCTTATTGTAAGGAACTCATGATGAAAGAGATAAGGCCAATATCATATTTTTGTGTAAACAAATATACCATTTTGAATTCCTATAAAATAAACAAGGGCCTCTGCTCCATGGATTGATATTTTTCCCATCCAGTTTCTCTCCCTACCTGTATGTGTGTCCCAGCTACAGAACAAGCTGGTGCAAACTAGCTAAAGCAGATGTGTGCCTTTAAAAATGCTCACACCATATCAGAGCATTTGTAAACGCACACACACATACAAGATCAAGCCTTTTTATTTCAAATACTTTTATTGCTAAAAGCCAATGATCTATATATCATTTTTAACCAAAATGTCATTTATAACCATATGGTCCTCACCCCTCATTAAGTAAAAGATTTTGTCACATATGTTGATAGACTACCTAAAAAAAGAGAAGAACACCCTCACCTTCTCCTATGTCATAGAGAACAGGAACCCTGCGCTTCTGAATTGTGATGGGGAAGATCACTTCATTGTCCTCAAACGTGAAGCTCACTGATGATGATTTGAGAAGATTTTGCAACAGTCAAAATACAGTATGTGAAAATAATAGTTTATAGAACCTCTTATTACACCCTCAGAAAATGACCCAATGACAATGACGGTAAGTCTATTAAAAATATTGACGGGGATTAGACAAGAATCTTTGGGGACTTTTGTCAAAAAGATGAACTAAAGGATATTGCCGGTGTCATATGGACAGATAATTCAAAAGTATATTGCAACTTCACAAGAAGATTGAACGTTTGCCGGGGGGCAGAATTTTGATAGGTTTGTGGCAGCCGGTGAAGATTGCTTGTTAGTTGTACTTACAGGGGCTATAAGTTTCCAATGCCTCGTTTTAAAGTTTGGAACCATCATGATATTATTAATGAAGTGTGGGACTACTTTGAGCCATTCTATGGTTGAAAACAATGATTTGGCCACTAACACCTAACTCAATTTCCCAGATAACTACAACTAGCAAGCCGTTTAAAAAAAATAAATAAAAAATTAAGATATATTTTTAGGACTTTTTTCCTAATTGATAGGACTGTGCAGAGAGGGACAGGAAATGAGTGGGAGACCGAAGGAAATGACCTCGGGTTGGACTCGAACCCAGGTCCCCAGATTTATGCTGTGATGATCTAACCCTCTGAGCCACGGTGCCCCCACATTAGAATCTTTTTGATGTTGCAATATACTTTTGGGTCATATCACACTGGCACTCTCCTTTTAGAGTCACATACTGCATGTCTTTCAGAGGACTTTTTCATTGCCTTACCCAGATCACCGGCTTTTAAGTGGTGCAGTCCACTGGAGTAGGTCACTTTTGCCAGGAGGTCATTCAGGTTGTCCTCACTAGTGGCAGTGATGTTGAGAATGTTGTCATTCTGTCCCTTCACCTCCTGTCCCTCTGGAACTGTCTCCACAGCCAGCACACCACGGGACACATGCAGAGACACCTGCCCGGCAAGTAGGACAGTGTACTCAGTGTACTGACATTGCTGTGAGAGCATACTCTGTAGGTAAGTTCATTTCTTTGCTAATTTCAGTAGCACAATATGGCAACGTGTCTTTATTCTCTGTTGCCCTTTATTTTTTGATGACATCTTTTTACATAGCTTTATCTCCCTTCAGAATGTGATTCTCTTCTCTGATTGGCTGCTAGGTGACCATTATTTCCAGATAACCGGCTACTTTGGAAGTAGTTTCAAAAAATAACTCATCTAATTACCGTTCCATATGAATGCCTTTTAGAATGGTAACTATAACAATCAATCTTTTAAATTTGAGTTGCATATTTCTTTTACGTTTTATACGCTTATTCAAATATACGAGAGATAAATAGAAATGGGAGATAAGCGGGATAACGACCTCCGAGGTGATCAGTTCTTCAGAAATCATTGGCTTGGCGTAGTAACTCCCTAGACTACACCTCGCCAATTACTTCTGAAGAACTGGTCACCTCGTCGGCCGTTATCCCTTACTTGTTTAGACACAAATGTTTAACACTTTTATATTCCCATTAGTCACTACTAAATCATTGTCACAAACCTTGTAAACCTCTCTTCCATGAGCATGCACAGCCAACCCTGAAATGATTCATTTTAATATTAGTAATTACTCATTAACAAGCCAGTCATTTGGTAATTTTTATTATACAATTAATTTGAAAGGTCAGTCCACCTCTGAAAGTGGAATTAGACTCAATGTAGATTCTTCGCTGTCTGAATCTACATTGAGTCTAATTCCACTTTCAGAGGTGGACTGACCTTTCAAATTACACAAACCTAATCAGATCTCAGCCCTGGTGGCTATGGTATTGGCTCTGAGCTACGTACAAACGCTATGATAGACATTCCTAGCGCCCAGTATATGGCTCTGGACAATCGGCAATGCAAAGAATGCTATTATCAGAATAATATTTTGAGTATTTATACAAGTAGTTA